>JAUCBJ010004551.1:0-20659 GCA_032718475.1 Nemertoderma westbladi | reverse complement strand
TGAAGATTGAAGATTCGGGAGAGACCCTGGGTGGAGTGTTGGGGGGGAGGGGGGGGGGGGGTGAAGATTGAAGATTCGGGAGAGACCCTGGGTGGAGTGTTGGGGGTTTATTAGAAATTATACAGATAATACAAACAAAACAAACACAAACTAAACTTGCTCAGCTATTAGCACGCGCTCTCGTTCCATTTTCATTATAAAATAGGTTACATGTTATTTTTATTAATTATATTATATATTTTATTAATTGGGACCCAGAGTCAATGGCAGTCAACCATTATCTCAGGTGGACACATCATAGCAGTTGCCACTTCTTCCCATGGTTTAAATTAAATAACCTCCCTATCTATATTTATCTATTTCAACTTCGGGTGCAGGATTCCTAGACTTACTTAAAAACGTTATGCAAAACTTACTGCTAATTTTACGATATATTGTTTCTTCCAACACATCTATCTACCTTTAAGAAGAATACATGTTGAAGTATGAAGTATTATTATCTGCGTTGAGGAGATTGATTCACTGCATCTTGCTGTACTGGTTTCTTATTCTAAGGGTGCATATGGTATTTCTGTTCAAATATAAGCTAGGTCATTGGGGTATGAGTATTGGCCTCCCCTGAAGCCAAATTATCACTTGATACTGTTGTATCTGTATCCATCAGCAGCATCAGCAATGGTAGTAACTGCACCCATGCTGTGATTTATTTATTAAATTTATAACTATTGGATCATGTTCTTCTACAGCAGTGCCTTTTGTATCAGAAAGTTTTGCTTTCTTTGTGTCATTCATGATCATGTAGTCTTACAATTATATAATACTTAGCCGACTTGCCAGAAGGTAACTTTGTTTTTGCACTGGTAACTCGCAAACAATTCCAAACAAAGATAAGAAAAATTAAATTTAAGAAAAGTCCGCGGACGACCGGCTAATTGGAGGGCTGAAGGTTAAAAAACACTCTATTAATGTTACCGAACTGAACTTTTTTAAATAAATATTATTTGTGAATATTTTAGAAACTAAAGGTGTCTGTCTCCAATTTTTGAAAATAATTTTGTGTCATTGATTTTATAATCTTGAGAACCCGAGATTCAAATGAAATGTGTCCATCTTGTAAGGCTTAAAAATTTCAGGGGTAATATAAACATTAATAACTTAGAAGCAAATTACATAATAATAATTGTACACATGTACAGTAGTACAGTACAGTCAGTAGAGTAGAGACAGTGTGCACAGAAATGTAATCACATAACTTAGTCAATATATGGTAATAGTTCAATAACTACGAAATACAACAGTACCGTTAGTGGACAGGAAAAGATAAAACGTTTCAAAAGGTGGAGTTTTACACAGGTTAAAAGGCAATAAGTTTACTGTTTTGGGTAGAAAGAATGCATTACATTGATAGAAATATTAGTTTATAATACTGTAAGCACATACCGGTAGACCTATTAAACTATATTGATAAACAAGTACGGTACTAAGCCTACTTCAATGTACACATAATAGCATAATACTGCTGTAGGCCGGCCAACTGTAATAACAAAATACACATAACTGCATAAGATATTATTATACGTAATATTTGATTTAATGATAACAGGATAATAGGATATAAGAAGCTATTGCTTATAAAACCCGTACACTCTAGCCTATAAATAAAATTAACTAACAGTAGACTATAAAATTAACTAACAGTAGGCTATAAAACTAACAAACAGTAGGCTAAGATTACTGCATTATATACTGTTATAATATGTAAACTGCCGAACTGGATATGTACGAAATGATACTGGAAAACTGCTGTTCTGCAGTACTGTGTGTGTACCGTACCGCAGTACCATACCGCATTACCATACGTATATATTCTACTTTTATTAAGTAACAGTACCGGCGTCGTAATATAATAATATCTGTAGGCCTAGGTTTACTTATAAAAATACGTCGTAATATAATAATATCTGTAGGCCTAGGTTTACTTATAAAAATAACAGTTAATGAGCCTGTACATCTGGATTATTCTGGATCTGGTGACGAATCAACGGCAGGTTCGGGATCAGCATATAGCGGTACATCTAGCGGCGCATCAGCAGCTTCGGGATCAGCTTGTAACGGTACCACTGGTGGCGCATCGGGATCAGCTTGTAATGGTAACTCTAGCGGCGCATCAGCAGCTTCGGGATCAGCCTGTAGCGTCACCATTGCGTATCGGATTGATTAATTAGGATAATCAATTAAACCCTAATTAGGAGTCATAAGACACCTATTAGGGTTTAATTGTACTAATTAATTGATGACACCTGTCAATTAGGGTCTAATTAGCCTAATTAGGAGGTGTTACCCAGACAGTATGGCGCCAGGCAGTGGGGTCTAACTGTCACCGAGCCGGCCAAGACTCTACTACTAATGTAGTTGAAGGGAAGATAGTTTGTCCATGTTGCTGTTCAGAATTAAAGTCCAGTATATCAAAAAAGTTGATTGTACATCTCCATAAGACATTGAAAACGACATTGTTTTAAGTTTGGACCAAATGAGCCAATTTGTTGACCGTAAGGGTCAATATATGAACCACCTCGAAAAACAGGAACTTGCGTCGAGCCTCTCGTACTTCTACCACCTTTAAAAACAGCAAGATTCGAGTCTGCACCACCATATTGAGGTTTACTGTATCTTTGAAATAAATCAGAATCCATTTTAATTTATTCGTTTAAAGTGTAATGTAATAGATATTGTCCCGTATTCAAAATTCAAATCTTTTCCTTCTTTGTCTGTTATTTCAATATGAATGTATGTTATCTTATATGATTTTTTTACAGGGATATAATGAATTGTATCCTTGACAAATTCTTTATTTATTACGCTACCATATTTCACGTCATCAGGTATAGCAACACGACGAAGTAAAGCTAAACCAAAGTCATTAATATATTGATTTTCAATTATATTAGTTGTCACGTACATGTTCGACTTAGGTTCTGGAATAGAATTGGGTGGTTGAGGGCATAAAAATACCATCTGGTAAGCTTTTTCTCCATTTCCGATAACCTTTATTAAATAACCCTTTATATTATTTTTCGTCTTCAAAATAATTTTAAAATTTGGATTTAAATTCGCGCCGAGATTATTTTCAGTAATTCCAAAATAATAGGCTAATTGTTGACCTATAAATAAATACTGTAGAACAAACCGGATGGAAGTGTATCCTCAAAATTTTTTTTCCCTTTTTTTAATAAAATAACATTCTCTACATTGTTATACATGGACGGCAACGTTGCTAAGTAAAATATACTTTTTATACCTACCACCCAGTTTTCGTTTGGGTTTATAGGTAGGTAAGGCGCCATGGAAATTGATCTGATAACTACTAGCGCTATTGCGGGGAAAATCAATTGGACAGGAGTTACTCGGTAGTCTTACGTAGAATTCATCCATCACCGCCACCCCGTATTAACTTAAGTGTTATAACAGTGCGACCTCCGCTAAAATTAATTAATTCGCCTTGTCCGTCACGTAAAGTAATTAAGATTGTTTTTAGTTTTTTATTCAACAATGGGTAATAGCAAATGCTCTCGTATTCGTGATTAATATATTTTCGATTTAATTGCGTTAAAGGGCAGGTTCTTAAGAGCGGAGCTAAAGCGTCACCAACAAATGAGCTCTTAATAATATGTGGCTGGCCACGAGAAAAGGGACCTTATGTCGCAAAACCTGATTCTGAGATAATCGCGTTTAAAGTTTCCCTCTATTTTTGAACAAATTTAATTGGATTATCGATTTAGAAATGTATAAAACGATGAGGGAAATTCAAATTGGTTCTGATATTCAATATACCTAGGAAATAACTGATTACGGGAAGCAATATAACATGTTGCAGTATTGTATATCCCACTGTTTTAGGGTTTTCATGTCTGAATTTAGGTCTGTAATAAAATTGTACTAACTGTAATATGTAGGTACTGTAGGCCTACAGTTATTTTTTTAAATGCAATATGGCTGTCATTTTGTTAATTTCTGTTCGTTGGTTCTGAAAATTTGTAAGCACCTACTGCGATATTAATTGACACTGAAGAATGAATCCCAGACTGTAATTTTCAATAGTCTTCCGCTAGGGGGCGATAATGTTCTAGAATGTAAATTGCTTGTCATTTTCTTAATTCCTGTCCGTTTGTTTTGAAATTTTGTAGAAAACCTTCTACAATATAAAATTATACTGGAGAATGAATCCTAGACTGTAATATTCAATTGTCTGCCGATAGGGGGCGATAATGTTCTAAAATGTAAATAATGAGTTCAAAATACGAATAATTTTAAATTTTGTAAAAAAACAAAAATTTTTTGAAAAAAATTTATCTTTTTTGGAAAAAATTTAAAATTAAAAAAAAATTTTTTTTTGGATAAATGTTTTTTTGAATAAAGAGTTCATTAACAATATTAATAGTTTCAAAGTGTTAAAAGTTGGATAAAAAGCCGAATAACATTGAGCTGCCTAGCTATATAGTAAGAATTGCTATGATATTAATATTTCCCATTTTTTTTTAAAAACAAAAATATTTTGAAAAGAGCTACCCGATTCACCTTCACATAAATCGCTATAACTTTTTTTTGGAAATAGATATTGAGACACTGTTTTTTTTGTTAAAATCTCTGGAAAAGTCTGCATCTCATAGGCCTAAAAACTCAAAATCGACCTCCGGTGACATAAGGTCCCTTTTCTCGTGGCCAGCCACATATCTGTATATATAAAGATAGTGTCTTTATTACGTGTTATATTCGTGGGAGCTGGAAAATCTAAAATGCCAATTTCCGAAATTTTTGGTCCGCTATAATTTAAAATTAATATCGGCTGTTCTATATTGCTTAATTCATCTACTGTAGTGGTACTGTATATATCCCAATTCGGAATATCTGGATGATTCTGATCCAATAACGGTTTTAAGCCTAGAAATTGTATTAAATCACCACGTAGACTTAATTGTATTTTTTTCAACTTTTTAGGAAATTTAAATTTAATTCTAGAATTATTTGTATTAAAAATGAATTCGAAATCTCTATATTTCGCTTCAGAATTAAACAGTTTATTTATATCATCAATAATCACTTGAATAGAGCTATGCATACCAGGAAATAAACTATATAATTTGGCATCTTTTACATCTACCCCGATTGACAGCGAGATTTGAGTTTGCAGCGTAATATTACTGTATGTTGCTTGGTATTGAAGCTCAGCCAAACCAATTTTAGCGTTTGGACCAATATATAATTCTTCGGCTAAATCAACAGTAAACTCACTAGGATTATTATTGGGGTAAGTGTTTAATAGAGTGATAAAAGTAGAGTGATAAATGTATCTGTGGCCATTATTATTATTATTATTTAAGCTCTCTCTATTTGACTCCATTGTACATACAGTATAATGTTAAATTATAGACATCTGTGACCACGTTCATTGTCGCATCTTCTACAGTATATGCGAGGGATCAATATTTTACTGACTTTATTTAAAGCGGATGAACTATAGATATAGTAATATCATTCGAGTTAATATTTATTAATTACGGTCATATGCGACCAAAATGAATTAACATACAGTATAAACCTAAGCTTATTGAATATGCTGTACCCACGACTGTTTCTTGGATCCGATGAATCGGACTAAATATTCTTTCTTCCCATTGTGTACATGTTCTTTAAGTTTGCCAATATTTTTGTCAATTGGTAGATAAATATTACTATTCGGGTGGACCTTTTGGAGTTCGTGAGAATAAAATGCGCCATTTATTATAGCTCCAGCGCTGTCCTTAATATCGAACATTACCGCTGGTACTCTATCCAACCTGACACGATGAATAATAAATAATTCACGTGTCCATTGTTCTCGATAGCCTTTAGCAAAAGCAGTACGAGCGATAGATAATTGTACTGTATCTCCAACTTTAAATTTTATTTTCTTGTGATTAATCTGTCTATATTTCCCATATAATCTATTCATTAATTCAGTTTCATTAAATTTATTAACATCAATGGGAATCATTTGTATTGTCCTATGATATGACCTATTATAAGCTGAGATAAGCTTAGGTAAAATTTTTATCCAAACATTATTTCCCCGTTGCGTGAAAATTTTGAACATCTTTGTTTTTAATGTTCTATTGAATCTCTCAACAATAGCCGCCTTATTCACAGAGTACATTACGTAATACTGTATACCTAACGTATCTAAATATTTCCTTACAGATTTATTTAGAAACTCAGAACCTTGATCAGTCGCGATTCTGTTTGGTTTTCCTTTCTGGAATATTTTTTGCAATATACTAATAATTTCAATACCCTTTTTTGTTTTCATACCATAGGCAAAAGCAAGCCTGCTAAAGGCATCAATACATGTTAATATATAGTTATAATTATTATTTTGCGATTTATATTGCTGCATATCCACCAGATCTATCATATATATATCTTTTAAGCCTCCCGTAAATATTTTAGATGTTGGATAATGATGTCTATGTGGAGCGTGAAGGGTGTATGTCTTTTGCCCACTCAGCCATTTCTGGGCTTGTGCTGGTTTGATGTTTGCAGCTTTTGCTAATTTTGCAACACTTGCAAATCCCGCAGGGGATGAAGGATCTAAATAAATTCTTAACAGTTTTTTGTCTAAGCTTCGGCTTAAAATCGGTTTCATCTTGCGTGGCATCTTTTCGACAACCACAAGTAATATGTATATTAAAATCTCTTATAAAGGGCATCACCGTAAGAACAACTGAAATTTTTTAATTATTTTCTTTGAAGTTGATGTTTTGAAGGGTTTCTTTTTGTAGTATTTACTCTAAGTATATCTTGAGGTTTTAAATCAGTAGCTAATGGTTTACTCGATACTAAATATAATTTTCTAAATGTTACTCCTGTTTTAACCATTATTACCGTCCGCGGTTAATTTTTTTCGCAATAGCTGCTCCTGCGGCGGCGGCACCGGCACTCGCAGCGAGTTTCGCACCAATGCCGAGTAAGGGTGTTAGAAACGGTAGTATGCCTCCAGATTGATTGCTTAACTTTTTTCTGTAACTTGATATATTTTTTGTTTTACGGTTGAGTGATTTCAATACCTTCTTATAGCGGCGAATATTTCTAAATGAATGAGGGGTCAATTGTACGTTACCTTTTAGAACATTTAATGCAGTATTTACAATGAGCCGTATTAATTCGTTACTCGCGGTATGGTTAATAAAATAAGTTCTTTGTTGAGGGGTAGCGCTGCGTAGAAATTCCAGTTCGTTACGATATTTCTGCACAAGTCTATTCATTGTTGCAACATTATTGAAAATTGTTACAAAATATTAATTATTTATCATTATTATTATTATTATTTTCGCTACGTTTATAGTCAATGTAATTTTTAATGTAACAATTATGATTACGAAATATATCCGATCTAAATCTTAAATGTTCGGGTGTTTCCTGTCGTAAATCAATTAAGAAATGCGAAAATGGTTCAATTGTCGCATCTTGATAGGAATCAACTAAAAATTTGGTCTGTCCTGGTAACATCTGCTTCGCGAAATTTAAAACCGATAAACTGTCTCGCGGATTTTTCATTAATACTAAAGTATGGCTATTAATTGATCTTGTGCGGTTATGCTTCCCACCGTAAAACATGTTTTGCGTTATAAAACAAATAAATATATTGGAATGATGAGCTACCTTAGTAAACAATACAGTTAAAGCTGTACTGGACTCAGTTTCTGTTAATAAATCATCTATAATTAATAAATCTCGACTATTCACTAAACTATCTATATTTTCGGGCAAGCCTTTGTAAAGGTGAGTAATACCCGGAATAGTTGGGGGATTGCTCCCGTAACAATACAGTACTCGCAAGGGGGCTTCGTTGAAACAACCATTCTTGTGTTTAATTAAATTGCTTACAAAGGTTGACTTTCCAGAACCAGATGGCCCAGAAATTATCATACTCGTTCCCATTTGAAAGTTTAAATTATATGGACCTGAATTAAAGTCAGCCATTTATTATTATTATTAAGATATATCAACAATACAATATAATATAATATAAATATCAATATCAATAAACCATCACCATTACTATGTATATAACAATAATTGAGGTAACTACAATATTAGAGTACTGTATATTTAATTAACATATGACACAACTACAGTATGTGACGCTCGCTGCAACAAAAGGTGCTATTTCCAATTATAGTATAGACTGATGTAATTTCAAGCATGGTGAGCATCTTTATACGCGAAATAATGATAGGTAACATCGGCGGTTTGGAAATCACTTCCCGAGAATTTCGCGCTAATGATTTTTTTATGTTCGCTGCTAAAAAAATAAGGAATATAGTAGCAACACCGTCGTACTACATTTCTATAAAAAATATTCTCCAATATTGTAAATAAATCTCCTGGATCATTACTTTCCGCAGAAATATAAGTTATATTGCGAAGCTCTTTCCAATAATAGGGTTGGTATCTTGCCAACTTTATATTAAACTTAGATATGGGTGCGCGACAAATAGGACAAATTTTAGAACAATAATTATTCATTTCGGAATATTGTACAATACATTGTACGCAAGTTGCATGTTTATTTTCACATTTATAATAATCTCGATGTTGTTGCAATAACTTAGAATAGCAAACTGGACATTTTTCATTTAAAATATCCATTTTCCAAATTTTAAAGTAAATTGAAAATAATTACCACAATACACAACAACAACAAACAAAACTGTTATACTGTATATACAAATACTACTACAATTTTCGATTATTTAAAAACATCAAAATTTTATATATAATCATAAAATATTTATAATATAGGGGGAAAAGTCAAGAATCAATGATATTATCAACATATTCAACATTATCTGTTGATTCTTCAGGTTCGACAAAGGATTCTTTTGAAATCATTACAATAAAGAAAGACATAATTTCGTAGGGGCTATGCCGATTTAGCCGTATTTCAAACTTTTCACCAGCTTCGTTGTATTGTGTAATAACAATTAACCCCTCTATCATGGATAATAGTAAGATGTTGCTTAATTTTCCCTCATGCTCAACTTTCAGGTTGTAATCTAAGAGATGAATACTATTATCAGAAGCATCAATATCAATTGAGCTTAAAACTTTCCTGGCTTTTTCAGAAAACTCAATTTTATATTTATCATCTCCCTGACGGTAAATTGTATAATCAATAACAATATAGGCTTCACCATCTTCTGCAAAAAATGAATGCCTTACTATTGGCATAACCATATCGGAATCAGAAGACATTATTTAATTTATTTTATTGTAAATCAAACAAACAAAGTAAAAACTTTTAAACTAAAACCATTACAAATGATTAATTGTGATTAAAGCAAGAGATTATATATATAAGATATTTTCAAAAATAATACAGGTCTTAAACTGAGAAATAGCCTAAATTCGGATTATTGATTGGTTGATTAGCCGGTAGGGAACTACTGTATAAACAAAAATTATTGCGTAATAATAATAATCACTAATGCTCGTATACGCGTAGCTGGAACGTGGTGGAATTTCATGTATCATACTGGGTGGTTGGATTTGGTGACAGCAGTCGTGGAGTTGGCAATCAATATAATATAATATATACGTGATGCGTGTAGATGGCCACGTCGTCACCATATACAGTATACAGTGGTGGTGGTAACGTGGCAGTGGTGGTAACGTGGCGAAAAGGTGAATAACCGTAGGGTTAGGCAAGCATCGCTGTTGATTGGTTGGTTGGTGGGTGGTTGGGTGGGTAACAGCTGTGGATTGAGTAGCGATGGGTTGGGGGCTAGCCTTGCATCGTGAGGTTAGGCTATGTGAAGATGAATATGCAATGGTTGGTGAAAAATAGCGATTTGAAAAAATAGTAGAAGTTACCTGATGCTAAGTGTAGACACCCGAACACCTGTAAAATAAAGGTTGGTGATTGGAGGAAGGAGTAGCGATGGGTGACTAATAACGCCTCTAGCGGAATAAGCGGGAACTTGAGAAGTTACCATGGTTACGGATGAAATGCTGACATCTGATTGGTTGAAATAATAACGACCACTGCTAATGGTTGAAATGGTGGCTTCTGATTGGAGGAAGGAGTAGAAATGGATGGTAATGATGGGCTATGGGTGACCATTATACAGTATCATATAAATATATACTACTTGTGAACCAATGGGTTCAAAGAATGCTGTACAGATTCTCCTGTTAGCTGCCCTGTCGTGCCTGTTGCCTTTACTTGCGTCGGATATATCATTGGGGGTAACGGCCCTCTCCATATTTCCGTGTCGCACGACCTGTTCTCGTCCAGGGGGTTCAATGTTCTTATTCCTGGTTGAGTGTATTGTTGATATTGTAATGGGGGAATGTCACCCTGCCCCCCCCCCCCCCCCCCCCCCCACCGGTATTATGTTTGGTACTGGGGTTGATGTTAACATATTGGGGCCCATACACCTATCTGTAATAACTCTCCCCTCCCCTGGATATATGTTATGTCCCTGCATATTATAGTCATGCTGCTGTGTTGGTACCGATATAGGCTTATCCACTTCTTGCCTACCTACCGGTATATACTCCGCGACTTCCGGATCTAATCCCGTCGTTCGCGCTACTCTATCGCCTACACTATCTCTCCCAGCATGGCCTATAGTATGTGCAGTAAGGCCTACAGTATGTCCTGCAGTCTGCATGTGCCCTTCCGGACCGAAGTTTAACCTTCTCGAATATTCCAAGAAGGCCTCTCCCCATGACTACCGTACTCTCGATCGGCAGCTATATCCCGTCGGGAAGTTTCTCTTCAATCCCCTCTCCTGTTCTCTTCCTAGTATCGGTACGTCCTGTACCCTTCTCTTAGTGTGTGGTGCGTCTCTCCGGGGCGATGGCAATCTCCCGGAGTTTGACCCCACTGACTCCCCAACTCTATCTCTACTACTGCCGGCTCGCTATCCGTCCTCGCTCTCCGGTCGCTCGTAGCGACGCCTCTTCTATTCTCTTCTCTTCTTCTCTCTCCAATGTAGCGTCCCCACTCATGAGATCTCTCGTCGACCTCCTGGTTAAACTCCACTATTCTTCTTCTCTCTTCCGTCTGACGTCTTCTCGCTCACCCGCTCTCGGCACTAACATCTCTCTCTGTCCGGCTGGACCCTCCTGGGGATACTCGTCATCCCCCTACTATTCTCCGTCATCGGGTGCCGCGGTTCACCTAATTCGCCCCGCGCATTATCCGCCAATGCGTGTGGGCGATTCTCTGCCCCCCCCCCCCCCTCTCGCTTCTAATCTCTCGTGGTGGGGCGCCCGTAGCCGTTACTTCTTACTTCACTACCTCTCACTTCGCTTCTACGCCCCTCTTGTGGGGCATTCTCTGCCCCCCCCTCTCTCGCCACTAATCTTCCGTGGTGGGGCGCCCGTAGACCCCCCCCCCCCCCACTTCTTACTTTGCTATCTCTTACTTCACTTCTACATCCCTCTTGTGGGACATTCTCTGCCCCCCCCCCCCCCCCCCCCCACTCGCCAAATCTCCCGTGGTGGGGCGCCCGCAGCCCCCCCCCCCCCCCCACTCGCTACCACTTACTTCGCTTCTACACCCCTCTCTAGTCGATGAACTGTCTCTACTGCGGCTGGTCTGTTCACTGTCGCCTCTCCCTGTGCAACTGCGTGGCCTGGCAGGCTCCCGTCGGGTTGATTCACCCCCGCTGCTCCCCGCCTAACTACGTGACTCGCAGGCTCCCCTCGGGGTCTCTCACCCCCGCTACTCCCTGCGTACTAACTACGTGGCCTTGCAGGCTCCCGTTGGCCGGACCACCTGTGTCTCCTATGTTAGTATTAATAGTAAAGTAAAAAAAATCATCCTCCAAAATCATCGTCACCAAAGTCAATAATATCACAAGTTCCCCCTCCAATATTGTATTTATCAAACAATTCCAGACCAATGTCTATATCGCATAGTCCATCATTATCAGACAATCCCTCACTGTCTTTATTATTATTATCAGACAATCCCTCACCGTCTTTATTATTATCAGCCAATCCCTCTTTCATGAAAAAATTGTAAAGTGGAGTTGATTCTAATATATTGATTTTAAACACTGGATACCAACCGGATACTACCCGATAAAAACAATATCAAATGTGATGATGGGGACAACTATTTGGATTTAATGACGTTATAACAGGCTTAAAAAAAATGAAAAAACAGCCTTGGTTTCTATATGATGCATGATCATCATATGTGGATCACGATTTTTGAATGATGCTGAAACGAGGTGGGCTGTTTGTGAGCAAGGGTTATTGGCTATTCTGTGGGCAGCTGAGAGATGCAAACTGTAATTACATGGTGCTGATCATTATCAAGCCCAAACAAACTACGGTATGTGCAGACTCCGAAATGGTTAGTTAGTATGCGTTCTAACCTAGTAGTACGACTTATTCTTTCACAGGGGGTTTACCTCACAGCTCTGGAAGCCCCTACGTTCCCAACTGGCACTTTATCGGACATACACTCTACACACACCGAAATTTCCACAGACCTAACAACAGCCAGACAACTATCCAGCCTACAAATTATCTAAATAAGAATTATACGCTACCTGTACAGACTACACAAACAAAGTACAGACCAAACGATGGCAGACTACTATCAAGCCTACAACAGTCAAGCCTACAAATTATCTGTACAATCTGAGCAGGCTTACACGCCTTCTGCTCAATATTAACCTACAAGTAAATAAAACTGACAGAAATAAGTAAAATCTCAATAAAAAACCAGGGCTGCAGTCCCTGATTAATTATTAAGGCCTACCGGTAGATAATAATCGAAATCGAATAATACTGTCGTACCTGTACTGCTGTAGGTACCGGTCCGGGTGGTTAGGTAGTCAGGCCTACTGGGTACCGGTTGGCCGGTACTTTCGACTTGATTGCTTACGCCGCAATCCAGAAGCAATATCTGTTATTGTTTGCGCTTTTAAGACCTTTGACAGTTTAACCTGCCAAATTGGGATGTCTTTTAGGTGATAGATAGTCTTTAGCCTATGACGAGTATTTGATACACTACATTAGCCGAAACCAGTCTATGCGCAATCATTCACCCGCTGGATATACCCGGGAGACTGAATTCGGAAGCTTAACTTGATTGAGGTGTAAGCCTACTGTATTATTCGACTGATCGTAATATATAATCTCTGACAAATATTATTCACTTTCGGGAAATATTAACAGTTCCTTTAGGACGTGGCGCTCTAAATACCTAAACAGAGTTATGACTTAAACTAGACACAACGGAATGGCTATAGATTCACGTATATGGCGCATTCTTTAGGAAATGCTTTGTTATCAGTTACAATCATATACAATGCTGCACAATACTGCACACTAATCTGCCGACCTTCACTAATTTTAGTCACATATAAAGAGAGCAACAGACAATTTATGTCGGGCCTATGAAATAGCATTAGATTCACTTCAAACCACTTAATGTAAGTCGCAATTGTTATATGTATCCGGTCTCTCTAACCTTTAGTATATCAAGAAGATTGGGGTGTCTGATTATTGATCAGTATTCCGATATAATATTTCATCAACAAATATAATGAATAACCGACAGATTGTTGAGTAAGTAAGTGAGATAAGTTGAGATAACAGATATACGTTCTATAATTAAGCCTACTAATGTTAAGCTAAAGACTGAAACACGGAGGTGCCAAAAGCCGGTGTTCTTAGGCTCTGGGCAAAAACATATACACTGAATTCATGAGTTTCTGTATCCAACCTCCAACACAGAGTCAAAAAACGCTCTGATTGGTCGACCGAACAAAGAGAGAACAAAGAACAAAGAAATGTTCGACATGGCAATATCAGCTGTTAGCCGTCGTCATGGTAGCCACACTGTTTTCAAGAGGATTCAGCTTATTGCGTCACCAAATTGCGGATTATGTCCTCTAAAGTACACCTACAGAAGAAATTATCTTTATGTCCTCTAAAACACCAGTACAGTAAGGACACGGCCTTTTTATGCCTAGTAAACTAACTACAGAGTACTTTACGGGGAATATAACCGGCTAATTACGCAAAAGCCTTTACACCCACACTACAGTGAGAATTCACTCTATCGCTTAATTATATTATACTATGGACCGCTTCTGATTGAGCTTACATATTTTCAATCGCTGTGTGCTCATTTTGACTGCACTAAAAGCTGAAAAGTAGTACATATTTGGAATCAGCATAAAAATACTTTTCGAATGAGCTATTGATCAACTACTTTCAACAACTTTTATGAAATTACTCCCTGTACTACCGACCCCTACTGGTAGGCTTACTCACACATGTATTTAACAAGGCTGGTAGGCTTACTCACACATTTATTTAACAAGGCTGGTAGGCTTACTCATTTATTTACTGTATTTTACTGTATTTATTTAACAAAGGTGTAGGTGGAGCAAGTTGGGATCTTTTAGTGGTAGGTAGGCCTACGCCCACATTTATTTAATAAGGCTGGTAGGCTT
Organism: Nemertoderma westbladi; assembly: GCA_032718475.1. Lineage (NCBI taxonomy): Eukaryota > Metazoa > Xenacoelomorpha > Nemertodermatida > Nemertodermatidae > Nemertoderma > Nemertoderma westbladi. The sequence continues at coordinate 6,134 of JAUCBJ010004551.1, read as the reverse complement.
ACTCACACATTTATTTAACAAGGCTTTGGTGGAGCAAGTGGGGATCTTTTAGTGGTAGGTAGGCCTACTCACACATTTATTTAACAAAGGCTTTGGTGGAGCAAGTGGGGATCTTTTAGCGGTAGGTAGGCCTTCTCACACATTTATTTAACAAAGGCTTTGGTGGAGCAAGTGGGGATCTTTTAGCGGTAGGTAGGCTTACTTACACATTTATTTAATAAGGCTGGTAGGCTTACTCACACATTTATTTAACAAGGCTTTGGTGGAGCAAGTGGGGATCTTTTAGTGGTAGGTAGGCCTACTCACACATTTATTTAACAAAGGCTTTGGTGGAGCAAGTGGGGATCTTTTAGCGGTAGGTAGGCTTACTCACACATTTACTTAACAAAGGCATTGGTGGAGCAAGTGGGGATCTTTTACACTGCAGATACGGAGTGACCGCTTCCGGCCTGCTCTCCGTGGTCTGCGTACCGATGCTTCTGGCTGTGGATGGGTAGGGGATATTGGAAGCAGTGGTGGTGGATGTAGCTGTGGTGGTGATGGATACCGATGCCGACTAGATTAGAGACCGACTAGATTGATTCGACTTGAACATATTAATATACTGTATACTAATGCAGCATACTGTAGGCCTACCTATAATTATACATTTTAATTGTTTTAATTGTTTCTTGCAAAAATAATAATAAAATTGTAATACTGTAGATGCCCTATTGGGTATCGGAAAGTTATGTTTTTATACCTACGAGGTTAGCAGCTTAGCACTACATTACGGGTCACCAGACATTATTATATATTACAGTTGTTAAGATATATTTGCTATAAGATAAAAGCATTGCGTTGTGGGTTTATTTCACTGTTTTAAATGGGTGTTCACATAATGCTAACATTATTATTCACATTATGATTAAAATATTAATAAATAGCGTTTTCAACAATTCTTACTCTATTATATTATAAAACAAACCGCACCAATTTTGTTCAGATGTAATAAGTTATTGTATTTATAGAAATAACATTGTTTATATGGAAACTCTATGTATGCCTATTACAAGATAATACCATGCATTTAATAACATTAAAATCATAATGTTTTAGTATTATTGTACATCCCTGAAGGGACATCCCCTGAAAGAGGGCAGTGCAGTCATTGACCACGTGCACCTTTTTGAGTGTATCTGGATGTCGTTCATAGTGATGTGGAAGGTAGTACGTCTTGTCAGTAACAACTTCTGGGTTTAACATCCTCATGGAGTAACCCTTTTCAAAGTATGTCTGAAGTTGGGTGTTGCATTGCATATGGGCCTTCTCATCACGCAACAAACGCTGGCGTATAGACTTCAAACGTTTCAACGCAAGCAGATAGTTGTTGATAAGTTTCGGTTGTTTCAACATCCGCCTTATTGCAGGTAGACTTCGCCACCAACTTTCCCTGTTATTACCAGGATGAGGCACAGAGTGCCCATTGGAATAGGGAGGCGATTAAGATATTTACAACAGCGATGTGGTTGCAAAATGGAACAGAAAGCACCATTGTATTATCCGAAGAGAAGGCCCATGGTAAGGAAACAATCATCTGTTTCTTGGATACCATAATAGGGAAGGTGCTTTTTTCAGAAGAACCGAGGACCTCATAAAACCTTTAGTACATTAAACGACCAGTAGGAAAAGGAAAAAAGTTTAAATGAATGTAATTTGCCTTTAAGGGGGCTTATAATGTAAATATATTATAACTAAAATTATTTCATATTCATTGTGCAAATAATGAAATGCAGTAGCTTAATACTGTAGATATATCATTGCCAACATTGTACATCTCAGTTGCAGTTAAATTGGTTTATTATTGTACAGTACTGTAGATATGCGAGGCCTACTGTAAACATCACAGAAACCCGGTAAGGCAATAAATGACAACTGACCAAACTCTAAAAAGGAGTATTACAACAAATCTTGAGAAATTTCCTTAACATTTAACAATATAATATAACTTCCCACATTAAAGTTTACCGTACTTGTAAATTTTTGGGGACAATTTATTTGCCCTACAATGATTTTTGCACAAATTATCGTAAAACTTCCGGACAATATATTTTAACAGAATTACCGAATTCACTGAACTATTAAAAAAATCCCAAACTATATAACCAAAAACTACTAAAAGTCTACTAAAAGTAAAAATGTAAAGTAAAAGTAAAAAATACTACTAAAAGTCCCAAACTACATAACCAGTTAAGTTAGTTGTTCACGTGCTGCGCGAAGTCCTAAACTAAATAAGCAGTTCTAGCTTAGTTGTTCATGTACTGCTCGAAGTCCGAAACTACATAACCAGTTAAGTTAGTTGTTCACGTGCTGCTCGAAGTCCCAAACTACATTATTAAATGCCGATAATGGGATTGGATACAGGCAGCTCAGCATTAGGATTGAATGGTTTGAATATTCCAGACATACAAATTAAAATAAATTATGTAAACATATAATATTATTCAATAATTGTTTAAATGTTGATCTTAAATGAAGCAGATAAGGTATATAAATAATTAATTAATAATGGATCATATGATATTCAACATATTTTTTGTTCCTGTCAGGGCCATAATAGTATAAGTTTCACCTGAAGTTAAGTAGAACCGAGGACCTCTCACACACATGTGTATATTGTGTATGTTCCATGTCCTCGGTGCCCCTGTGAAATACGCGTGAACAAATTTACACTTTCAACTATTATATTCAAAGTGTGTTGAACCCATCTCGTACCGTTTATTGAAAAGTGAAGGTGTTTTTTTAAATTAGTTTTACGAAAACGAGATAAAGAAAAGAATTGATAGTCCTCGGTTTGTAGATGATATACGGAAGTCCTCGTTTTACACCATATGCCCGTATGTGTGTGCAGGCGTAGGTGTGAAATCTTATGTTGGATATTCTTATTTAATTTCGATAAATGTACGTTTTCAAAAGTTCAATTATGGTAATTAAAATATTCAGCATTAGGCGTCCTACTAACAGCCTCATTTAATATAAAAACATTAATTGGACATTCTTAAAAAATTTTATCATAAGTGAATTATCATGAAGTAGGCCTACTTTTTACAAATACGAAAAATTATGTGGTAGTCAACTCAACTCGCAAAGTATTACTGAACCTTTATTCCATTTGTCTATACATACAGTTGATTTAGGAAACATTACATATCAATGCTAAAATAGCAATGCTGTTTAAATATATTCATAAACTAATTACTAACGTTCAAGTACTCTCCTTCTACGAACAACAGTGTGAATGAGTTCGAATTGAAGGGCTCCTGTCGCAGAGGCACTCCCTTCTCGTTGACAGCCTGCGGAATATCAATTTTGAATATGTTGTGGAATAACAGGGACACGTATGGAATAAACCATACGTGCCCTGACACACCACCCCAGTACAAACTGAGGTTAGGCGAATCTACAATTAAAATTAGTAACAATACAGTAAATACTAGAATAAGTGTAGGTCCCTCATAAGGCCATCATGTAATACTCACTGTAATATATAAATGTCAATATAAACAATGTAATATATATAATAATGCAGCTTGGTCTAGTGGTGACATTCCTGGGCTTCCAATTAGGGAGCCCTGATTCGATCCCTAGATGGGGCAGCACTGTTTGGGCGCAGTGCTTTTAATGCTGCAGCCTTAGCCCAACCCCGGCTTTCATCCTTCAGTGCACGATAAATGGGAACCAAGACAACTTGGGAAACAGAGTGGAAGGATTTACTATGGAAGATAACCCATGGTGGTGAACAGGCATTCCTTGGCTTAATGAGCCTAAAAGATTCTCCCATTCAATATAATCAATATCATATAATAAGAACAAATGCATCATACAATGGTATTGATAATAATAAAATCACTGCAGAGGGACAGCGGGAAATTCAAATTCACATTAAAAATGTTATTCTGTATTAAATAACAATGAGAAACTGGTTCTGCATGTAAAATATCGTAATATGGTAATATGCCTACTGTATAGTAATATAGTATAGTGACTCATAATGCAATAGTATGATAATGTACTATAAATAATAAGTTAATTACAAAAAATATCATTCAATTCCGATATTTTAATTGAAGAAATGGGTATTTAGTGCTAATATTATTACTCCCGAATATATATAATGTAGTTTTAATAATAGGAAATTGAAGACAATCATTTAATTTTCCAAAAGCTTTTCTTAAACGCTCGGGGACTATTGGATTTTGGAAAGGGAAGGATTGAAGGATCAATTTATAAAAATTATACATATCATGTTTTACTAAATAATTTTGATAGGGCATGACCGATCGACTAACTGGATTAATATCCCGCATCAATGTTAATTTCTCAATGTAGGGAAAGGGGCAGTTTACTGTGGCACATTATTTTAACCAAAACAATAAACTAAACTCAATAGAACAGGTACCAGTTTTATTTTTGAGAGTATTCATCTGTTATTTGCGTCCAATTTCCCCTGGAGAGGGAAGAATTTTTATTGCGTCCAGTTTTCCTCCTTTATCTTAATACATATGGTAAAATAACAATTATATACCGAATGTAATACTATAATTAACTAAACTTGTTTTGATCACATGTGTTTTTAATTATCAAAAATGTAAATAAACGCCCACCACCTATACAGATATGTCAACTATCTAGCTACTATTGTAAATATGAAATGATGTAAATAATTAAAACTGAAACAGTCTGGCGGTACTGTTCTTCTGAATGCAGACATATCTGCTTTGGCGGACATAACCGCCGTTGGTACCAAGGGGATTACTCCCTGGGATTTATTCTCGCGGTAGGCCGGCTCCCATATTTCCACAACCTGCCTGATATTAACATCGCGGGTAAAAAATCTATTGCTTTCAACGTTCCCATGATTGAGTTCTGCGAACGTTTGCGCTGTCGACAAATCCCTAATAGACTGAAAATGTAAATAATATTTGAAATATAAATATTGAAACTAAATTTGTAATCTAAATTATCCAAATATTACGTTTTAATAATATAATAATAGCCATTAGAGAATTACGTTTTTGCATATTGCGAAATGTAATAAAATGTCAATAATTATATTATTTTTAATGTAACAATTTTTTAACGAGAATGTCATATTTTTAAGCAACTACAGTAATTGACTGCAACCCCATATTAGATGATTTCACACCAGAAATAATTACTTCTCACCAATTTACATCCCCCAATTTTGAATATTTCTCACCAAAAAGCATTTATTATTTTGGTGTTGAATAATTGTTTTTGGTATGACTTTAATTGGTAGCCTATTTTTTATATCTTACAAACATGGTGTTCTTCAATTTATTATTGCTACTATCAATTAATTAAAAAGTACAATAGTGTAAGTACTGTATGTAAATGATTAGTTAAGGTTTTCTATATTTTTTAATCAGCAAATTTTATTATCAATTTGAATATTAAAATGCCTACCCCTATTCAGAAACATCGCGGTAAAGTACCGCGATGAAAATGGGTGGGGTTCCACCTTATTTTTCCGCATCCAAAATCGCTGGCAGGAGGATGTCCCCTTCGATTACCCATGTCTCCTTCAACCCCCTCCGGTAGCAAGGGCAGGCCGCCCCCTTTAATCCTCGGCACAAGTTGCCCCCACACACCTTCTTCAATATCATCTAAAAAATACAATATTTATAAATGATATTTATTATTATTCATTATTTATTTTGATTATGTATATTGCTTATTGTTTAGGAAAGTCATTATTTTTTTTTTAATAAAAGCAATTCTGCTTAATTTGGTGTTACAAATATATGTAGTAGAAATTGACAATCTTATCTACTATAATATTTATTATTATTAATCTTTATTTACAAATAAGAAATAATATTAACAACAACACAAGCCCTGGATAGAGTCAGTCTCGGGATTTTCAAGGCAGAAACCCGCCAGTTCTGCCGATTTACTGATTTCATCCAATCTAGAGGGACGCTCAGGGTATATGGGGGCTGCCCTAAGGTGCACCGGACTGAGCCGGGATACTATGGCGGGAAGATGTGTCGTCGACCCCCCACGGTACCCCGGCTCTAGGATGGCGATAAACGTCCCCACCCATATCCCGTTCTCGAAAAAACTTTTCGTAA
>JAUCBJ010004550.1:0-10483 GCA_032718475.1 Nemertoderma westbladi | reverse complement strand
TGGTGAGTGTATTTCCACCAAGTTTGTCAGGAAATACCTTAGAAACGTTAACCCTAATGATATAACCACATATCACCTGATCAATTTTATCCGTCAGGACCCTGAGTATGGCGACATCTTTGTGAACTCGCATCCTGAACTACAGGAAATATCTCGGCGACCATATGAATATCGAACCCGAGAACGCGAGCTGGAGAGAACCATTAAACCGAGAAAGTTCCTCACCACTCACGGTCCACCCACCGCTAGTGTCCAGACGACCCGTCAAGGACCCGTAGGAGCTGCTGTCCTGAGACGCGCTCTAAAGGCCGTTAGACCTCGCTCCACTGAGGTTGATATTAATCAACCAGGTACTTCGACCGGCGGGTATACCGATCGTAACCCTGCACCTTCTGATGCAATTATATTGCACCCTTCGCCTAGGAGCTACAGCCCTCCTCGTAAAGTGGCTCGCCCCAAAGAGAAAAGGACTCTTGCTAGCTTTAAAAAACTGCGTAAACGCCGTCCGCGCAAGAAAGACTAACTGTTTAGAGTATTTATGTATATTAGAAATTGTGATTTTGTATATTTTATAGACTTAAATCCCATTTTCTGGGAGCGGTGTAAAAGCTTTTGTGGGATAACTGATTCGTTTGCCTTGCTAACCAGTTCCCCCCAGGCGCTGGAATACTCTAAAAAGGGATCTATAACTCGAATAGCGCAAGCTACCGGCTGATTGGCTGATTCGCTGTGCGAAGGGATCTGGGCTACGTTTGATTGTCCAACCAGCTTGGGAAAGTATCTGCCAATAGGATTTGAGTTGATTTTGATTTCGACCTATCACAGATCTACTGAACTGAATTTTCCTATCTGTATGCTCTTTCTCTGTGTTGGGTGGAAGCCTTTGTAAATAAGGTTATTCTTATCAGTTTTCAGTGTTGTTGGCCTTTCTGTCCTGAGCCAGGAGAGAACGGCTTGGAAATATTTGTGCTTTTCTGTTTTAGTCTAACACTAGTAGGCTTAATTATAAGGACATATATCCGTTATCAAACTGGTTATCATAACAAAACAAACCAAACTGATTTATCAAACTGATGTTTGGTCTTTCTATTGTTATACTGCTATTTACTGTCAGTTCTTCATAATATGGTTGATGAATTATTATATTTGGAATAACGATAAATAACCCCGAAACCCAATATTCTTGATATACCGAAGGTAAGAGAGAAAGGTTACATATAACGATTGTGACTTATGTTAAAGTGGTTTGAAGTGAATCTAATGTTATTTGATAGACCCTACATGAGTCGGTCCGTGTTCCTTTTATATATAACTAAAATCAGTGAAGATCGGCAGATCAGTGTGCAGTATTGTGCAGCATTGTGTATGAGTGAGCCTGATAACGAAGCATTTCCTAAAGAATGCGCCATATATGTGAATTATAACTAAGCCATATCGTTGTGAGTAGTTTAAGTCATAACTCTGTTTATATAGATAGAGCGCCACGTCCTAAAGGAACTGTTAATATTCCCCGAAGGTGAATAATATTGTCAGAGATTATATAATACTGTCAGTCGAATAATACATTAGGCTTACATAGCAATAAGATTAAGCCGTCGAACCCAATCTCCCGGGTATATCCAGCGGGTGAATGATCGCGCACAGATTGGTTTCGACTAGTGTAGTGAATCAAATACTTGTCATAGGCTAAAAGTGATTTATTATCTAAAAGACATCCTAATTTGGCGGGTTAAACTGCCAAAGGTCTGAAAGCGCGAACACCCCCACCCACCCCCGGTCTCAATATGAGCAACCCTTGTCGAGAATCTGAGTGTGTTATTTTGAAAACGCAAATAATTTGCAGATTTGAGAATAAATGTGGTGGTTAAGTTAGCGCGAGGAGAAAATTTCGAAAATATGTTAATGTTGCCATAGGCTGAGTAATATTTGATGCCACAACTAAGTTCTGGGTGAAACATTAAAGCAACTAAAAGGATGGACGAGTCTAAGCGTTAACATTAATAACATTCACCTTATATTTATAGCAATTATTTCAAACGTGATTATTGTTTCTTTGTTCTTCAGTTTCTCTGAATGTTTTTGCCACAAAAGGAATTTGTAAAAAGTAATATTGGTGAGAGTTTGTGTAATTGCAATCAATTAATGAAATTGATTGGAATGATAGAATCCATTCAGCCATTCCGAGGCTTTCAGCGAATTAATATCTTGTCTCAATGTCAAATGATTAACTAAGGGAAAGGAGCAGGTTACTGTTACAGAGTGGTACGTCATTCTAACCAAAACAATAAACTAAAGTCGATAGCACAGCTTACCGTTTTATTTGTAGAGTAAACAGCTGTTATTTGCATCCATTTTCCCCTGGAAAGATATAATAAATTTAGATTACATCAAAAGCTCCACCCCCCCCCCCCCCCCCCCCCCCCCTCCATCTATCTTTGAGTTCTGATACCCGTTACCGGTAAGCTAAGCAATATAAAATATTACAATTACACTAAGGGAGACACTTAACGCAATAGGCCCGACCCGAGGAGAGCATATGTAGTATACTGTAATCTAGGTAATTTCATTAAATTAATTTTGATTTGATATAGCGATTATCAGATAGGGGGTGGGGGGGGGGGAACTGGACGCAATAAAAATTCATCCCTCTCCAGGGGAAATTCGACGCAAATAACAGCATTTAGTTTATTGTTTTGGTTAAAATAACGTGCCACTGTAACCTGCTCCTTTCCCTAAATTGATAATTTAACATTGAGGCGGGATATTAATTCGCCAAGGCGGGTTTTGCGTCGAGTCCCCCCCCCCCCCCCCCCCCCTGTCTCAGATTTATAATTGATCAGGACAGGGACATGGAATCAGGTCTATAAATCTATCTACATGTCACCTATTCAGGACAAGGAAGTTTAAGCAGTGTCTTATCTGCTCTCGCTCTGCCTATTCCAGTACTGCAGTAGGTTACTCAACAGCTCTATGTTCAACTCAGCCTGTTGATGCTGGGAAGCGACACTATCTGATAGATGATACTGTGATATGATAATATGGGTGAAGCGAACACAGTTTCGTTTCGATATGATTCTAACAGCCAGAAGTTCAATTCGTATTCCCAACCTACTTCTACATACTAACTGTTACAAACTAATTCGGTTTAATTACCGCGTTGCTCTAAAGAATATATCGAGGTTGGATCGATACTGCGGACACGGACACAATTTATATTCCATAAGAATTCCTGGTAATTATACAATCGGAATTCCCGGACGCAGTAATCGTATCCGCCAAAGAGAAACTCGTTTGGGGAGTCAGCGGTGCCGGTACACTACGGAATCAGTAGGTTATCGGGTGTCTAGAGACACAGTTATTTACCACAATCTCGACCCGCCGTCATTTCATCGCGCGGTATTTTACTTATATTTATCGCTAGGATTTGTTACTTTAATGTCAGTGGGATATTTTGTTATCGAATACATCGTTAATGGCGACAAACCCTACAAACTAAAGCTAACATTTAGCGCTCTATCTGGTATTTTCGGATTATATCTGATCATTTACGCTCAGCTTCGTATTTCTCATTGTATTCAGTCTATAGTTTTGACTCGCGGAGGAAATTATTTGCGGTTAAACACGTTTAATATGTTAGGGAAATCATGGAGGACAGTCAAAATTGAAGACATCGGAATCATTACTAAGAACAACGAGTCGTTATCAAGGTCAATCCGCTATTCAATTGATGTCTAGATTAACTCAAAAATCGTAATTAATGGTCGTATTCGTATATCCGTATAGGTCTATATATTATAAATCAGTGGCTTTGGTTTGTAAACCGCGTCGGCGTGTGGTGATCTTTCCTTTACTTTGTATTGCAGTATTGTGTTAAACTTTCTAAAGTTTTCTGACGATATATCCATCCAATCCACTGGATCAGCATTGGAAATACTGTTGATCAATAAAAATATATTTCGGTAATTTTGCCGGAAAAAATTACGAATTCATTTCATAGTTTAATTAAAACCGTTTAATTTATCATAACTCTACTCTCAAATATATTATATACGTCCTCCGAAGGTCTGTAGTGCTATACGCCGAATATAGGAATGTTTAAACGGCACAATAATTTCCTGTTCGAATTCCGGACGAAATATTTAAATATCAAAAATAACAAAATTATTCATTTTTTATTCATCAACTTACAAAGTTGTGTAATTCAGTACCGGTATACATACTATACAATTTGGATTTTCGACAGATATTTGCAAATACCGGTATATGTTTTTTAAGATCCATAGACTTTGAATAGCGGACTGACTAACAAATGGTTGTCTAGGCTGGACTACATTAAACTCTATGGGCCAACAATTATCAAGATCAAGATTGCCGATCATAGACGGAGGTATGTGGCCTATCTAACTGATTGTAACATCGACGATGTTCTATTTGATCAAATATTTCATAAGAATAAAAGTATAAATATCAAATGTAAATAAACATTTGGATTTGAATAATAAATCGTTGCAATTTCACTAAACTTCGGATAAGAATAATATATTATTTTATTACTTAATTTCATCCCATGTACTTCTGTTTCCCTTCCTAATGGAGAATAAACTAAGAACTTAGTACAAGCCTATAATCTTAATATATTATTGTAAATATTTCTTATGGATAATGGATATATTAAATTATACATAAAATTCAGTAATATACAGTAGGCAAGCGGATTTAAACTGTCATGATGTTAATAGAGTAAAAGAATGTGACCAGCGGACCATTTACTGAGGAATATAATATAACTCGAACTGTGTTTGTAAAGTAGGGCTCGATCGGAGCTCCGGCTCCGGCCATTTTGGCACCTCCGGCTCCTGCTCCGGCTCCGGTAAAAATATTGCCGGAGGTAATTTTTAATAAAGTATTATATTTCGTGCATATTCTAATCTGAACAATTATTTACACTATAAGTCTGTAACTTGTAAGTACTGTAGTACAGCTTCAATATCAAGCATAATACTGCAGTATTTACTTAAAGTCAATGATTGACTGAATGTTGACTGTACTGCAGTACTGGACAGCTGGAGTACTGGTACTGGCCAGCTGGCTGACTAGCAGACTATTACAGATAGGCCCTACTGTAAAAAATTGTAAATGCTATGATTGTACACTGTACCACTGCAGCCATTTACAGCTGTCATGCCAGCATACTGTACTGCAGTACTGGTACACGTACGGTAGGCTACCCTGCTGCTGCTACCTACAGTACACACCTCTACCACAATCTGACAATTAGACAGTTAGTGAGTTAGGTACTGTAGGTAATTTTTAGCCGTCAGCGTCAAGCCGTCTGTCTGTGATAAATTAATTACTTAAATTTTAAATTGAAAATTCGTAAATCTATAAATTATGAAATTAATTAGACCTACAGTATGATTGATTATGAGCGATTGGCGAACGATAACCATACTTTATTTATTTTTTAATAAATAATTAAATTTTTGAAAAACTCCGGCTCCGGCCAAATCCCAACTCCGATCGAGCCCTATTTGTAAGTATGATGTTCATACGAAGCAGTGCAATCTGTATTTCTAACCTACATCTACATACTACCTGTTACAAACTAATTCGGTTTAAAAATTACCGCGTTGCTCTAAAGATTATATCGAGGTTGGATCGATACTGCGGACACAATTTATATTCCATAAGAATTCCTGGTAATTATACAATCGGAATTCCCGGAACCAGTAATCGTATCTGCCAAAGAGAAACTCGTTTAGGAAGTCAGCGGTGCCGGTACACTACGGAATCGGTAGGTTATCGGGTGTCTAGAGACACAGTTATTTACCACAACCCAAACCGACGCGGTTATGTTTTTACATTTTTCTTCTTCGTAACTTTATCTTTATTAAATTTGTTTATAGCCGCCTATTACCTAGGGAACTGCCTAGAGGAATTAGAGACACCCAATGATAAACACGCAGCTGTAAATAGATGGCTCTATAAGATGGAGCGATATCTTTCGGTTTATATTCCATTAGTTTCAGTTTCTTTCGCCTTGATTCTCCTTATGTTGGCCCAGAAACGGGCGTCCCACGCAGTAGAACGCATTGTACTCACTCGGGGCGGGACAACCTTACGGATGACGACGTTTAATACCTTCAGTAAATCGACGCAAACTGTTCCCATCAAGGACACCAGCATTGTTGTAAAGAGAAACGATTACCAGATATTATACGGGCCGAAATTGGAAATTAAATTGCGGAATAGTTGGTTTTACTACATCGCCAACATGAAGGAAGGCAAGTTGAACCCAATTCTATTTGATTCTATTATTAAACCTAGAGGTTTCTAAAACCTGCTAATATTTAATTTAGTTGTTAATAATACATTATTGGAGTCTGTAATCCAATGTATTGATTTAGCAACAAATAAAAACTAAATTTATGTGAATTTAAATAGTTTTAATTGAATTTATCAATATATAATAATATATATGATTATTGCAACTACAATTATATAATACTGAAAATGGCCGTTCATAAAAGACGCCGCGGTATATTAAAAGGGTTGGTGCGCCAAGTATTTTTGTAAAAACAAATGGAAACGGTTGAAATAGCGGGTTTAATTAAGCGCGGGAAGCCAATTTTGAAAATCGGCTGTGATTGGCTGCTAAATATTTGACGCCATTACCCAGCGATCTGATTATTTCTTTATCTTGGTTTCTTTGGATAGAGATTTTCGATCGATTTAAATACACATTAAATCTCAACCATTTCACGCTAAGAGTCTTGCGCGTCCTTTGAAACTGAAATTAATTAAATTCATGGTGATGAACACTTCGTAGTGACGTCAAATATGTAGCAGCCAATCACAGTCGATTTTCAAAATTGGCTTCCCGCTCTTACTTAAACCCGCCATTGTTTGTATTTTTATAAAAACACACCCCGCCACTCGATTCAGACCACCTTGTTACCCCTTATTTGATAGTTTCTAACCCAACAATTTTTTCGTGCACCAACCCTACTGTGGGGGGGGGGGGGGGGTGTCATATTTCGTTTATATAATCTTGGCGTTATTTATGAACGAGGCAAGTAGGTCGTCTATATTTTGCACCAATTTCATTGAGATACTAAAGTTTATTTATCCAATAATGTCCCAGTTGAAGCCGCCATATTAACTAACGACCTATTGTGAGTCATATGGGCCCGGATGAGATGGCCGGCTGCCAAGGCCGACATTAGCGAGAGTTCCCCGGCCAACACGGTGCCGCATATAACCTTAGCGAGTGTCTGGGAGCCGGAGCCCGGCCGGGAGTGGACCCCGGGGTCCAACAGCCCCAGCATCCGCAGACACTCCCGCTGGGGTCTCAGCACCGTGCCCCCGCCCACCGTGCCCACCTCCAGACACGGCATGGTGCAGCTGACCCAGACATCCTCCCCGGAGGAGCCGGTTCGCTCGATCAGCGTCAGACACAGACTCCCCTCCACGCACTGCGCGGGGTCCTGCCCTGTCGCTAGGTACACCGCGGTTACTATGTTACTCGCGTGGGCGTTGTTACCCCCTATAGAGCCGGCCATACTGGAACCAATCAGGTTCTTCCCTATGTTTAGCTCCACTAACTCCGCCGCTGACACCTTTAGCGTCTTCCGCAGCACTTCCCCGCTAATAACAGCCTCGCAGACGACGCTCTTACCCCGGCCTTCTACCCAGTTTACCGCCGAGGGTTTCTTGTCGGTACAATAGTTACCGCTTACCGACATCGTTACCATATCGGGGAACTCCGATTCCAAAACCTGCCGAAACAATAATAATCTTATACTCAAAATATTTTGATATCCGTATATCCATAAATAGATAGATATCTATTAAATTATTATGGATATCCCATAGATATCCATAAATAATTATGAATTCTATTTATTACCTACAATATATTACAATATACGTAATATTACAATTTTGGAATAAAAGTCCAACATAAATTAGCTTTATAATGTAATACAGTTGTATTGCTGGACGATTGATTCTATAAGTAAAGAATAACTGGGTACCTTTAATGCGGATTCGACTCCCTTCGATACCATATTCATACCCATTGCGTCTCCAGTCGAGGATTTAAACCGGAGGAACACGTATCGGCCGGCGACGCAGGGTTTAATCTCCTGCAGACAGGCGAACCGACTGGTCTGGTTGAACCTACGGTGGATCTCGGACGGGTTGCACGCCACCCAGCGGACCAGTTCGGAAGCGCGCTGCGCCGACGGGAGTTTAACGAGCGGAGCGCGGGTCATACCGTCGCCCAGCAACGAGGAGGTCACCCCGCCCGAGAGAAAGACCGCCCGACAGCCCCGGTTGGTGCTCGCGACGAGGGTTCCTTCCGTGGTCGCTAGAGGGACGTGGTACTCCTTGCCGTCCAGTAACAGCGGCCCGGCCACTCCCACCGGTAAGGGAATATAGCCGATAACGTTCTCGCAACAGGCGCCGGAAACTTCGGTAAAGTCGTAGGATTGGTACGGTACGTCGTCCAGGGCAACCCCAAGTTTACGTTCTAGAACTCTGCGCCGAATGGCGACGCCCCTGCTCGGGTTACACAGGGATTTCTCGAGGTTGTACGCCGCCAACTTCTTTTCTTCTACCAGATTTATAATTTCCTCGTCGGTCAATTGAATTTCCTTGTCGGAGTTCGATAAAATCTTTAAACATTCGGACGTCGACCTAAATAAAGTAAAGGTACCGCGATACCGGTAATGCAGAAAAGTATACTACTACTACTACTACTAGTATTGGCATGCTGCATTGCAGCTGCATTTTTAAGAATGCTGTGCCGGCTTTTCGACAAAATTGCGCCGCCACAACTCCCTATCACCCATGACATTTGCTAGATCATCCGCATCTTCAAGGCCAGTGTCCTTTAAGATGCGTCTCAAGAAAGTCATGGGCTGTCCACCATGCTTATTCACTCCATGAGGCTGCCAAAGTACAAGATTATGCACTGGCTGGTCCTCACGGCGAAAGCAATGTCCTGCAAAGCGGAAGGTTCAAGTGTCAAGCTTGGGGGAACCATTGAGACACATCCAATGTTATATAGTGTCTGGTTGGAGATGTGTGCATTGTACTTGACACAATGAACCCGGCGTAGCATTCTTGTGAATGTGCCATCCAGAGATTTGGTGTCCTCAGCAGTTAGAGACCAGCATGGACTCCCATAGAGGAGTACTGGAACTACTGCTGCTCTAAATAATCGGACCTTAAGTTTCCGATTAATTCTCGGTGACTTCCAAATCCTGGAAAGCCTATTCAAGGCTGCCCATGCCTTTCCCTTACGTATTCGAAGGTCCTCACCTGACTTCCGGATCCATGATCCCAGGTAACAGAAGTCGTCCACATGCTCAAGCATACCATCCTTTGAGCTTATGCTCATCCAATCAGAGACTTGCTGAGGACTTTCAAAGTTAACTGTCAGAACTTTGGTCTTTCTGGAGTTAATAAAAAGACCAACACTAGAAGCAGCATGTTCTAATGAGCTGAGGAGCCGTTGGACTCCCTCTAATGATTCTGAGAGTACTCCTAAGTCATCAGCAAAGTCTAGATCAGTTAGGTACTTGGCAGGATTTCCTCGACTTCTGGAGCCAGTAGGTGGAGTTATCATCACCCCATCATCATTATAATGATCTAAGGACATGCGTAGAACATAGTCAACCACAATAATGAACAAGAATGGTGCAAGTGTGTCTCCTTGGAGGACGCCCCATAACACTTCAAATGGTTCTGTGTCACCGTCAACAGTAGACACAAATGTTGTCGAACCATCGTATACTGATCTGATTGCTGCAATAATTTCATCAGAAATCCCATATAATGAAAGTATGCTGAACATACGTGAGCGAGATACTGAATCAAAGGCCTTGAAGAAGTCAACAAAGATAACAGCCAGATGCCTGTCTTTCTTTTTTGATAACTCTTCAATTATCCTTCAAAGTGCCAAAATGGGCTCCATGGTCCCACGACCTTTACAGAACCCATTCTGATTTCCAAGGAGCAGTCTCTCAATGGGATCCCTGATGCGATTTAATATAATTCTATTGTATAGCTTTGCAGCAATCGAGATTAATGAGATTCCCCGATAAAGTAAATAAACAAATAAAGTAAATAAACAAATAAAGTAAATAAACAAATAAAGTAAATACACAAATAAAGTAAATAAACAAATAATGTAAATACTAAATAAACATATAAAGTAAATAAACAAATAATGTAAATACTAAATAAACAAATAAAGTAAATAAACAAATAAAGTAAATAAACAAATAAAGTAAATAAATATATAAAGTAATTAATTATATAAAGTAATTAAACCAATAATGTAAATAATCAAATAAAGTAAATAATCAGTAAAGTAAATAAACAAACAAAGTAGATAAATATATAAAGTAATTTTTAAACCAATAATGTAAATGTTACGATATATGGCGCTGTGTACTATTATCAGCCCATTATA
>JAUCBJ010004549.1:0-19813 GCA_032718475.1 Nemertoderma westbladi | reverse complement strand
AGAATAGATTGTATTGTAATATTAATAATATACTTTACTTTTGGAATTTATTTATAATGTAGCAATGTAGCAGACAACGGTAGGCGGTAGCACCACTTAGTACTTAGTGGCGATAGCTGGTTAACCAGAATATACTGAAGACAAGAGGAAAAATTAGCACTTT
Source organism: Nemertoderma westbladi (assembly GCA_032718475.1). NCBI lineage: Eukaryota > Metazoa > Xenacoelomorpha > Nemertodermatida > Nemertodermatidae > Nemertoderma > Nemertoderma westbladi. The sequence goes on along the minus strand of JAUCBJ010004549.1, from coordinate 19,650 downwards.
GCCATTTTATTTTACTTATTTCCCGGCGAAAAGGATATATAACAAGTAATTATAATATTGATGGTGGAATTTCTTAAATTTTATTCAATAATTTTAATAGTAGTAATTTTGCAAAATACTGCACAGTTCAATTTCTTTTGCAAAACTATTTCATTCTATTATATATTAAAAAAAATAAAGGAATTAAAAAGTACCAACTTAAGAATAAAATTACAAGATAAAAACGTAAACATTTTTTTCAATGTTCTCTCTTTCTACTCTTTATTAACTATTTGACCCGGGAAGTATTGTTATCTTTGTCTGTTCCCTTTGGGATGTTTCATCTGTATCTTTGTGCCAGGCTGCTAAAAATATATTGGCTATTATCCAACAGCGCAACACCAATTTTATAGCTATGTTAGTTTTCGTGGTCCCATCCTGGCACATTTTTAACGAGTTGTATCGTGATCAGCGACCTTGAAAACCCGCATACTTTCAGAATTATCCAACCAAGGACAACACTTTTCAGTTTGAAATGTTTTCTTTAGACTTTTCGATGGTTGCAATTCCAGAAAATGTTTTTAACAATTCATATCGTGATCAACGACCTCGAAATCCCTTATAACTTCAGAATATTAATTTTCAACCAATATCTAAAAAAATTTCTAAAATGACCCCCCCGTTGCCAAATAGGTAATCTCGAGAATAGTGCAAAAATGATCTTTACCCCATATGTAATAAAATCATAATTATATTATATAAAAATATGCACACACTAACGCTGAAAAAACTAATAATAATAATATTATAAGCAAGGCGTACCAAAAATTAAGCTAGAAAATAAATTGGGCCGAAAAGTCATTCATTATCATTTCGGACTCAAAATTAAAATCTCCAGTCATAATTTATTATAAAAAATCAGACGGAACAAAACAATTCAATATTATTATTATTAGGGTGGTATTATGATTTATATGGATGGCTCTTACTTTTATGAATTTGAATTTTTTTTTTCTGAAATTTAAGAAAAGGAGTTCAGTGCATGCTGGAATGTGAATGTCAAAATCGGGCAGAACGTTCGAGATTCGTGTTTTCAGTCTAAAATACTCCAGAAAGTGAAATACCTTCCCAAACAAGTTTATTTCTTTATGTATAAGTATTAATTAAGTACCACCATAATAATAATTTTATGAGTAATAACCGCAATGTACGAATGATCGATCATAACAATGTAAAGTACGTTGCATGTATATGTTGTATACTACATTATCATATCATTACAATGCCACGGTGTTGGTAATGGGGGCAGTTAGATTTGAAACTTAAATTTGATAAAATCAAAAATTGTACAAGAAAACGAAACGAAAAACGAATTTCAAATCTTTGAAACGAAACGAAAATTTCATAGATTGATATAAAACGAAACGAAACGAATTTTCGATCGGATTTGTAAAAACGAAACGAAATTTTTGAAAACGAAACGAATTTTTCTTCCGTTTCGTTTCGTTACGTTACCATCCCTGGTTTTAAGTATTGTTTGTAATGTGCAACATGTTAGTGTTAATACCAACGCCGTTACCGTCAATTAAATAATATTAAAATTTTGGTATAAAGTACAATTATAAACATTATTAAAATAAAGCATAAACATCATTAATTAATATAATTAGTAATTTAACATTAATTGTTCGACATTTCCGATTAAAGCAATTAATTTTAATCTGCACTCAAATAGTCTCTTAGACTACTTCGCGTATTTCAGTGACTTTGTCCTTTAGTAGACCCACCTTTGATTTGTATGTCAGTGTGTCTGTTATCTCCATCGCCATGCAGCTGCATGTCTGATACATTCAATCTCTCGAGGATCTCGGAGGTTTTACTCGCATCCTGCGCCATCTTCCGCACATCCAGCACCGCTTTCTGCAGCTCTTTGGCAATCTGTTTCCTGTTTCTGCTTGGATCTTCCTTGGATGCCATGGTTTCCTCCAGTTTACTCATGACTTTGGCCAATGAGACCTTGTACTCTTTCTGTGCCAGCTGTAGCGAGTCTTTGTAGGTGTCGAGAGCGGCCGAGACAGAGACCGCTTGCGCTGCAATCATCTCGACTAGGTTTAGGTAATACAAACATTCCGATATCACTTTATTGGCTACTTCATGCAGCTGTTTGGTATTCGGTTGGCAATGGTCACGCAGCAACTCCATCATACGAACCGATAAGTCCCCCATTAGAACTTTATCAACACGCTGGAATTGATCCTCGGGTTTGTACAGGAGGCAACGGGCTAGCCGTCTTTTCCTCAGCGCTTTATGCAACATACTAATCTCCGTTGTTAGGTATTCCGCATGTTGAGAACAATCCTCATCGTTGCTGCACCCATGAAGAGCTAAATAATTCAAATCCCACAACTTCCCTTCTCTTGTATCAGGAATGGTTTCCAGCATTTTGACGACTATGGCAACTTCGTCATTGACGGTGGAAAAACTTTTGTATTTATTTCGAATTACATCCTGCGATTTAGACTGATGTTCTTTAAATGTTGTCGCATTTTCGATGTCCCAGTTGGCTTGATATAAATTAAGGATGTGATTCAACTGATTTTGTTCATCTTTGAATAATTGAAGTTGAACCGATATGCTTTGGGCAATGATTCCGAGGTCCTTCTGGGTAGCCGCATATTGTAGGGAGGTTGTAGTGTTTTGGACCAATAATGTGATGCCTTTCCGCAACAGCTGTTGATTTCGGTATGACTCCTGAATACGATCTCTAATGGAAAAGCTGACACTAGCCAATATCTTTGACAAACGATAGTCCGCGTCAATATTTAGAGGATCGTTAAAGTCAAATTTGGGTAGGACTGGAATTTTACAAAACTTAATGGCAGTAGTTCCTTCTAAATTTACGGTCTTTGTGAACAAATAAATAGGCGATTCCATGGTGGTTACAGGAATATTGAGCATCGTTGGTTTCAGAATTCCGTGGCTCTCCGATAACATAAGCTGCTGATCGACAATGACGCCTAATTCGGACTCAATTAAGGTCTGAAACTGTGCCCATGTACAAGCCTCTTCAAGATACAGCGTATCGACACGGCTTTCACTGACGTTGAACAAAAAGGTTCGTGTGCGATTGATGAGATTCTGAACCTCAGAATAGAACTTGCTGAAGGTCCACATACGAGATTGGTCGCATTCCATGAGACCAGCCAATATAGGAGTAACAAACTTGCAAAGATGTTTCGTAATATTGCAGTTTTTCAAATCCTTGCTCCAAGTTATGGATCCGTCCGCATTCTGCACTCCAGATATAACTCCAGATTCTTTCTCGGAAGTTATTTTGTACATGACGGGCTGGTTAGCTTTCTGTCGGCCGCCACCATATGGCCTGAACGGAAGTGTTCCAGTGGCAGTGTGATAGAGAGTAACTCCAGTACTCCATAAATCTACTGAGCTAGCGAATACCTTTCCTTTATTGACATTTAAAACTCCACGTTCATACATATCGGGGTGGAGGTACTCCTCCGTTCCGTGGATACTCTGGAATTGTTCATCGATTGACAACTCACGCGCAGTTCCAAAATCGGTTAATTTATATATCAAAGTACCATTCGGACGTTTACACCTCATTATATTTCCGGGCTTAATGTCTCTATGAACAACACCCTGTTGGTGTAAATAGTACATTCCTGCTGTCAAATCATGCAATACAGATATGAAATCGTCATCAGCTAATCCATTAGCATTTTGTGGCTGTTCCAACACTGTATGTAAACTACCATCGTTGCAATACTCCATTAGCAAGGCCTTATTCATACTGCCTATTTCCCCTTCCTCTCCCAAGACTTTGACGATATTGTCATGATGGAGTTTCTTTGGAACCTCGAATTCGCGATCCTGTACTTCTGAAGGTCTCTGGTATGAACGGTTATTGAACACCTTGACAGCAACGACCTCGCCAGTTTGCTTTTTCCTCGCTTTATAAACGTCAGCTGTAACCCCTTTCCCAAGAACATCGTCATCACGCGTACTCCATATAAAGTTTTCTGTGTGGTGAAAGTGTGCCATTTTGCTGTATTAGACTTTAGACTACCGGTAAAGTGGTAAAGTTACCATAGATAAGCTCGAAGGCAATGCAACACAATTTGCAATTATGGCCCGGTTCGGATACCAACTCGAATTAATGTACCGGTATATACATAGGCCTATACATTGTCCAATGTCAAATTACCGTACTCAGTTACCGGTACTGGATTACACAAATAAGGTAACAAGTGAAAACGTACCCCTGTACCCTGGTTAAAACATATCCGAACAAAAACGTACCCGAATACTGGATACCGGCACGTTTTAACAATGATGCATTGTTTACGTTTTGGTCAGTTGGTAGTACAAAAATAAATAGGAAAAATAAACTGTAACCTGTCAGCCTGTGCTATTGCAGTATTGACTCTTGTTCACAGATAAGGGGGAGGGGGGGGGGGGGGGGGGACTTTCGACACAATAAAAATTCACCCCTCTCCAGGGTAAATTCAACGCAAATAACAGTTGATAACTCTAAAAGATAAAACTCTAAACTGTTCTATTGTGTTTAGCTTATTGATTTGGTTAAAATAACGTGCCATTGTAACTTGCTCCTTTCCCTAAATTGAGAATTTAACATTGAGAATTTAACATTGATTTAACATTACGTCTACGTTAATTAATTTTTAATCATCTCATTACTGCTCCTATCAGCCCATGTAACTACCATGAGAAATAATAAGGCCCCTTTAAAGCTTAAAGTATCAGAGTATTGAATCGCAATAATTTTTATTGTCCGTTTAAATCCTTTTTTTGTCCTTTTTTTTTATTTTTTATGTCCTCCAAAAATCTAATGTTAGGTTCCATGCTACCGGTTTCTCTACTGCTGTTCTCTCAGGCTATCAGTACCGGTATTAGTATATATAGCATTATTTTGCTGTATTGTATGTACAGATGTAAGTATAAAGCAGGCATTTCTGTATTTTAATATCGGTACCGGCACCGGTACTGCTGTAGGCCTACTGTGTAGCCTACCAATTAAATACGGTACTGGTAGGACTACCGGCTGACCGGTTGTTTTGGTTAGATAATCCCGCCTCATCTGTAACCTGCTCCTTTGCCTGATTTGGTAAAGTGGCCGTTTATTGTTTTGGTTAGAAAGGCCCGCCTCTGTAACCTGCTCCTTTCCTTCATTTTGTAAAGTGACTGTTTATTGTTTTGGTTAGAAAATCCCGCCTCTGTAACGTGCCCCTTTCCCTCAATTAATTAAGTGATCGTTTATTGTTTTGGTTAGGAAATCCCGCCTCTGTAACCTGCTCCTTTCTCTCAATTGGTAATGTTATCGTTTATTGTTTTGGTTAGAAAATCCCGTCTCTGTAACCTGCAACTTTCCCTCAATTAGTTAAATGATCGTTTATTGTTTTGGTTAGAAAATCCCGCCTCTGTAACCTGCTCCTTTCCCTGATTTGGTAAAGTGACTGTTTATTGTTTTGGTTAGAAAATCCGGCCTTAACCTGCTCCTTTCCATCAATTGGTAATTGTTTTTGGCTATAAAATGAGTGTTTTGCTACGTCATGTGGTAATCGATTATCGACAACAACCACAAACTATTAAATTTAGTCTTTTACCACAGGCGCATATGGAATTCTATCTCATAGTCTATAAATCATGGAATCATGGAATGTTCTGGCACAGGCATAGTGAAACCAACTGTCCGACAGACCAGAAATCAACAAATTTTGAATGTTTTGGCATAGGCTGTTGAAATCAACTGTCTGACAGTCCAGAAATCAGCAGTCTGACAGTTTGAAGAAATACATACATAAAAAGTCATTAAAAGGACAATAAAAGTCATTAAAAGGACAACAAAAGTCATTATGCACAATTCGTAAAAAAAGGAGGACAAAAAAAGTCAAATAAAAGGACATAAAAAAATCACTGCCGTATTGAATTAACAAAACCTGATATCTATTAGGTATTGGCTACTAATGCAGATTAATTACTGTTGCTTCAATTCTTAATATAATAATTTGCTTTGCTGTACCTATTGTTCTGCCTGACTGCACGGCATATCTTGTATAATGAAACAGACAAGACCAGCAAGGGTAGGAGTGGGGCCTAATAAATAGAATAGTGAATACAGATCAGCAGATACTGAGATATGGAATAATGTTAACCTGAACTTTTTCATGTTAGCAATATTCCATTCTCATTGACTCTGTTAAACAGGATTTAAAGTGATCGGTTGCTGCTTAGTAGCAGCCCTTAGCAGCTTTCTCCAACCAACCACATCACATCACACATCACTAAGCACCAGTCCCCCCCCCCCCCCCCCCCCCCCCCAATTTTTTCTACAAATCGTAATGAGATTGTATGACATTTGAAACAGAGTTAGTTTCATCTCCCTCCTCCTTAGTGGGTGAGCCAGAATTGTTATTTTTGCTTTCATTCTTTAGCGACAAGCAGACAAGCGTTTAAAAAGACAAGCGTTTTACCGGAATTACCAGGTTCCTAACTAGTTTGATAGTTGCAATTAGTTTGTTAAATTTATAATAATAAATAATAATAAATTTATAAATAATATTTATTTAAAAAACAATTATATGTTTTTTAAACATTATTACCAATTATTATTTTAATATGCTTTTCAACAGTGGATCAACACTTATAAAAAAGTAGAAATAAAGTTTTCTTCGACCGTTAGAGCTAACATTTAAGGATGAAAGACATAGATGCCCCATGGTTAGCCCCTTCAAACCATTCGTGTCGAATCAAAAACTGTCTTGGCCCACATGCAGGGATCGAATCCAAGACTCCAGATAGATTGGAAATCAATGCAACCACTACACAAAGGTGGAACCTAACTAACCTATGTAACGAAGGAAAATTCACAGCCACCCTGTTTATTAAAGTAAATTTAGTCTTGATGAGTATATGACATGTAACACATTACCAAAAAAATGTCACCTGGTAATCAAACTAAAATGGTCCCACTCATCTATTACACCACCTACTGTAGTATTCATATACAATTCACAATAACCCTCTTAATTTACGTTAACCCATTTGTCGTTCTGAAGATATTTTATGAAATGCATCATTAGGCCCCCGTGCTCCACTGGTAAGTCGTAAGTCGTTTTCATATTTTGTCCTAGTCAGAATGTCAAAATGAATGCCTCCTTGCTCAATAGGTTACTCAAGTCATAAGTCATTTGATAAAAAATATAAGATTCGTCTCACATTTACTGCATATTATACCCAAAGTAACCAATCACAGGCCTCTTGCCGGATATAACACATGAGTCATGTGTCAAAAGATGGAACATGGAACATAATCACTTTCGACTCCTTGGTCGTAACTTACGATTTACCATTGGAGACGCTCCCATTGAAACCAATGTGTACCATAATTTATTCTGTGATAATTGAATTGATTATTGAATTGATTGATGTCCTGATTCTATATTTTTTTGTAGTTAAAGGGTGTAAGACTCTAGTGTTTACCTTAAAGATAATTTATTCTGACTAAGACAACATAAGACTTACCAGTGGAGCACGGGCCTTAGCGGGTGGTTTTTCCAATTTAATTATTACAATTTGCTTATAAAATGACGTTTTTTAGATTGATTTTAGATTATTTTACATTGAATTTAAATTATTTTACATTGATTTTATATTATTTTACTTTGAATTTTGAATTATTAAATAATAGGATAATATTATGATTGGTATTGTCCAACGTTACATATTGGATTGCCAGTAAAGATTTGCAGCTTATTCCCATGCGGGTCCATTATGTTTCTTGGTTACAAATACAGTATTACGCAATTACAATTACTACTCTAACCTAAAACTAATATAAACGTTATTACAACACGTACAGGTCCTGCGAGTTGTCGTTAGTTCAGTCCTGCGTCGTAGGTGCTGCATAATATAGTAGTTTAATTTCTATTTACAGCAAAGCCATTTCTTACCATAAGTCTATTTATTCCCAGTAATAATTAAACTGTAACATGTACTATTGGCCTCGTTTATTGTTTTGGTTCGAATAACATGTCACGGTAACATGTTCCTTTCCCTTAAAGACACCAGAATATTGCAGCAAAGGGCCTAATGATGCGAAACCATAGATTTTTGGTTAACGTAGGTTTTTAGGTATGAGTCTAAATGCTAAAAACCTAACTTTTGGACAAGGTTATAGATTTTAGAAAAAAAATATATTAAATTCCTTTTAGTTTACTGCCGAAGTACCATGCCGTCCCCATAAACGGCCATAACGGTCCAGGCCATTCCCCACTCCACCCACCTTAATTCCCCCCAAGGTTCTGATTCATCTCATTAGCAAACTTAGCTGTAGAAATTAAAAAAATTCATTTGGTTCACAAAAAATTATAAAGTTTCATGGGTCATTTAGTGTATTTCATTAATTATAGAAAATTCCGGTTCCGGCCGGAATTCCGGCATGTTGAATTCCGGTTCCGGTTCCGGCCGGAATCAAAATATCGATTCCGGGACATCCCTAGATATGGGCATTCGAATTTTGCATTTATTTGCTTCCGCTCCAGGCCATTTATTCTATTAAATAAATACACAATGTTCTAGAACACATTCGGACATTAGGCCTATTGCTGTATTGCCATTAACGGCCCTTCGGACCTAGACTGCTACGTTGATAGCAGTAATCAATGCCCTGCTCTGCCCGGTAATAATTATTCGCATTGTTTTTGTTAACAAATGCCTGCTGACCTGCCACGACAGCACAGCACTAGGCCTACTGACTACCAACTTAATCTGCTCCTTTTCTTCCCCCTAAAAGGCTTTTAGGTGTAACAGAGACCAAACAGTGTAAGGCAGAAACAGGCGTTCCTCGGCAATTTCGAAGCAAAGTGCGCATGTGCAAGGAATCCGAATATGTAGGGTTAAACTTTTCCACGTACGTCGTACGTATCCACGTATGTGCGTACGTACATTGACATCTGTATTGATATCGTACGCACATCTGCACGTGTACATTACATTGAGTTTATTGAGAGATTTGACATACGCGTAGGCGAAAACTTTTTCGGCATTGGTCCAGATGGAGATGAGATACGAGATAATTGCCATACAAATGCTTCAGGCCTAAGTTAAATTAGATTCAACACCGAGCCCATGGGACCGGAACATTCGTTCATACGAGGGGCCAGCACAGCCTGATGAGGGTTTCGCATTGTGCCGAAGTAACAACAATTAATTGGAGACATCTACTGCCGCAAATAGGAATTAACTATCTTAGGGCACACAAAGTTAACTCAACAAAAGTATATCTTGAACCAGAAAAAATATAAAAATAAGTAAATAAAGATGCACAAGTTCTCACGTACAGCAACATTTTCAGAGCAGTAATACAATACAGCAATATAGATTAGATTACTCACAGTGAATTTGTAAATGATTTAATTTATAAAATATTACCGGGTAACAGACGTTTCGGTCTAAGACGTTTTGGCCTAGGACGTTTCAGCCCAATAAATGAAATACAAGATTTGCTTGTCGAACGTTTTGGCCTAGGACGTTTCACCCTAATGAATTAAATACACGATTTGCTTGTCGAACGTTTTGGCCCAAAGATTCACTTTACTCCCTTAAATAAGCTATTAATAATAAGTTATTCAATATATTTGGTTTGTAGTTGTTACGTTCGTTAAAAGAGGAGTTGTCAGTAGGAACTGCTCCGACACTTGTTTGAAAGTCGCCAAGATCTAAGTTCTACATTATATTTATAAATAATAACTAATGTAATATTATTTTTATTATTATTTATTTATATAAATTTACACCATACTGTAACTTAGAACAAAGATAACATATGCTGACAAATTAACTTTAGTATTATGATTAAGGGGGTTTCCCCCATAAAAAAAACATACGTATTTTAAAATGTGAGCCAATAAATAAAGTACATTAAAATACACCGAATTAAAATTATTACTGTATTTTAATGTTAGACGTAAAAATATAATAGATAAGAAATATTCCATTAAAGGAGCATTGCTAATAATTATAAGACAGACTGGATGTCATATGGAATGAGATGAAATATATGCGTATTAAATTTAAATTTAGATGAAATGTATGCGTATTAAAAGGACCAGAGTGGATGTGAAGTGAAATAAAATATGTATTAATAAAAGCATTATACGTCGTTCTCTATGGGTATAAATCAAAATCATCTATCATCGAAGATGAGAGTTATTGTTTCAACAGATAATTAAGACATAGCTGCAATACACCTGTCCAGCTACAAGAATTATCAATTGAGTAAGGTTTAAATTAATGAAGTATCACCAAAATATATCGTTTAAGTGAAATTTATTCGCTTTGGTAGTACTGTATATTAGCAATGTGGTATTCGAGACCAAAAGTTTTGTTCTGACTTGCATTTTTTCGGCCGCATAACATAATTGATGGGGAATTGTATATGGAACCACAGCACCACATGCATAATGTTTACTTTATTTTGAAATAAATTAAATAGCCATTTCATGAAAGATATTTGATAAAGTGTTTGTACAGTATATTATTGTGAAATAATTACAATTTTAATGAATACTTATTATCATATCAAACAAGTTGGCCTTTTCATTCGGTTACAGTCATGGGCCGAAACGTCCGGGCCGAATCGTCCGGGCCGAATCGTCCGGGCCGAAATGTGCGGGCCGAAACGTCCTGGACCGAAACGTCTGTATACCGGTACCTCACTCTTACATGAAGCCACTAGTGTGTACATGATCATGGTACTCGTTTTTTCACAACTGCAAAACTGCATCATCACACAAACTCGTTTAATTCCAGAGGTAGTTCCTTGTCCAAACCACCGGTTCGGTGTAAACATACTTAAAAGTTTTAAGGCGGTTTGCAGATCCGTATATGTGATCAAAACTTTAGTTTATCGCCAATATTTCGGCCCAAACATGAAATTATATTTTTTATTTTTAAACTAAAAAATTGTATTATTGTTTACAATATAATTTCATGTTTGGGCCCAAATATTGAGGCTCTTGTTATTTTCAGTGCCAATTTTGATACTTTTTTTGGCAATTTTTATGTGTATGAATATAATAATAATTCATTTGCATTATTTTTAAATTACAATAATGTCCGGTCAGACAGATTATTTTATTATAATATGTAAATTATATTAACTTTTATAATATTATATTTCTGTAGAAGCCTTGGCCATAGAAACTCGTATTGCTAGAATGTCATATGAGAAAGCGATGGTGTTAGGGGCTGAAGAATTCCGGCAACGTCACAACCGGACATTGCGTGGCCTGTTTAGAACAGCGTTTATCTTTGCCTTGCCTGTAAGTCTGGTGACTTTACAATTAATTATGTACCATTGTTTTGTGTTTGCTCTAGTTATTTTTGACACGGTGAGATTTCTACGAGTATTGAGTAAAACATTAAATATAAATTATACTAACGGAATCAAAGCACAGCTGGATTACATTGTTAGCAACAAAAAGTGGAGAAACATCATGTTTAACTGCGAGCTATACAGCTCCTATTTGGTTTGGACCACAGAATCGTGACTGCAGTGCAGAGGTCTGACAAAATTAGAATCAACTATGACTGGGAGAAACTTAGAACTGTTCTTTGAAATACTCCAGTCAATGGATGGAGACCAGTCTACCTATTCTTTATACCAGAATATAATAAAAGTTTACAAGGAATCACCAAGAGGCAAATTCCACAGAAACCCAAACGAAAACATTATGTGCCATGGCAAGACACTGAGGTTACTTGTAAGATAAGATTTTAAGATAAACTGCAAAGTAAAAACCGAAAAACCAACAACCGAAAACATCAACAAAGGTTGAAGCTAAAGAAGATCTCAAAAGTGGCCTACAACATCAGTTCTCACTGTAAAGTTCTGCTAAGGGCCCGTAAAAGCTGACAGTCCTGAAGAAAGTGTTGGGAAATGGAAAGATCACTTCTTCACTTCAGCCAACTTGCTTGGGCAGCCACCAAACGTCGAGGTCATCCTGACGCAACCCATAGACTCCAGAGACGCATTAAAAGCTTGTCCAATCATAAAGCTAGTGGATAATTAGCTAATTTTGGGAAGCCAACTGTGGCGCCATCCTGATTTAAGCTATGCTAGATGTATTTACCGTAGTTGCCTAGTATTTAATGTTAGTGAAAATATGTCTTGTGTTTTTTTTTGACAAATCACGCGATTGGTGTTTATCTACTGTTTACATATTTTTTATGTACCTAGACTACCTACCTATTATACTTCGGTAATATTTATTTTCTATTTAATTTTTACATTTTATGTTTTCAGTGGTTTTGTGGATGTCTGGCATTCGGTATTGCGAGGGCACAATGCGAAGCTGAGTTTGTGGACATTATTTCGGCAACGTCTGGTGAGTACAAGTATAACTCCTTTTCTGAATGCATCAAATCATTTAAGGTATGTCAAAATTCTCGCGTGCGTTGGCCATTCTGTGTAACCATTTTCATTTTGAATTGTCACATGTGTTCACCTTGTCATCAACTTACTTCCAGCCAAACACTAATATACATAATATGATCTGGACATATTATCAGCCCAACCAACCAGAGGGGTTCGATGCAATCTTCGCCCGCGTTCAACCTTCGCCCGGGGGAAACCAATTGTCACCAATTGAGGGAAAGGAGAAAGAGACGGGTTTTTCTAGACAAAACAAACGACGTTGTTACCAATTGAGGGAAAGGAGCAGGTTACAAATACGGCTTTTTCTAACCAAAACAATAAACGATGTTGTTAACAGGAATTCTCCGGGTCCGTACACGAGCTCTGACCAATTTGTGACCAGTACATATTTCGATCCGGATTTGCATACCAATGGAGTGTATACTCGTAGGGGCCTACTTATGTATGGCATTGTTTTGGTATTTCATTCATTCGTTGTAATTAAACCCTCTGACGGCTCTACATGTTGAGCAAATGCTCCGGCAAATGTTTTTATACTTTGATATATATTATTTTAAAGTATAAATATTGTTAAAAATGAAAATACTACAAAGTTGTGGGTTGAGTTATGGGACCGTATCTGAGGTTTCTTAAACAATAAACTTTAATTTTTTTTGCTTATTTTAGGAATATTTGTGCTCGTATTGGCTGCTTACTTTCCCAGTTCCCATGGCGACGGATTCACGACGACGAAGCTGTTGTGTGTTCTGGTGTCACTTGTTGGAACCATTTTGGTGGTAATATCACCCGTTAGTTGATTTTATTTTATTAGATATTAAATTAGGCCTAAATTAAAAATAATCAAAATAATATTCGTTAAAAATTTAAAGAATACCTGATTCTATAAATATTTTCATATGAATTATGTATGATTATCACTCAGTATTGTCAATGTCTTCGATAACAAACAACAATACATTAAATTATAATATCATATTAATTGAATAATGTATCAAACCTTCATTGTGTTGTCCCCATTATGTCCAGCCTAGCCAGAGAGACATACCGCACCATTATTGCCTTGTATTATTATTATTATTATTATTATTAAGGATTTACACATAGTGTAGGGGTCGCCCCCTGAAATAAAAACGTAATTCATGGAGACTAACAAAAATATACAATTTAGACTGAGTAGCACTATTAAAATAAAGACAATCCAGTATTCGTTATCCGAGAAAATTAAAATATATTTATGTTTAATCCTGTTTGTTCATATGTTGTGCAATGTACGTACTGAAATTGGTAAATAAAAAATATATGTATACAGCAAGTGATAAAAATATATATACAGCAAGTGATAAAAATATATATACAGCAAGTGATAAAAATATATATACAGCAAGTGATAAAAATATATATACAGCAAGTGATAAAAATATATATACAGCAACAGCAGGTATATATACAGCAAGTGATAAAATTATAAATACAGCAACAGAGCAAGTGATGAAAATATATATACATCAACAGAAGGTACAGCAGGTGATAAAAATAATAAAATAAAATAATGTAATAAAATGTATATAAGTAGCATTTAATTCCAACAAGTTGGCCATCACAGACTCGTTACCATTAATCAATCATACTGTCCAGCTCCACGCTACCACCTACCATCGACCTACCCCACTCCTGCTCCAGACTGCTAGGGCAGGGCTATCGTAGGCAGCTATATTTTATCTTATGCTGAGCCAAACAACCAATAGAAATCAAGGCATCAACTCACCTTTACACATGTTAAATAAATAAATGTTCTGGAATGTGACTCCTGTTAAAAGTAAAGAAGTAAATTTTGTTCGGCCGTTAGTCCAAGGATTACGTACAAAGTCTGCCTGTTGACTACAATGAACGGCCATCTTATTTTATTTAGCTGGCCCTCTGGCATACTTTGCTAGCACTGCGCAGTATATAACTACAGTAGGTAGGCATAGCGCAAAAGTACAACACCGATTGTATATCTACAGAATAGGTCTGCAATTGAAAACAGTTTAAGTAGTATAGTTATAGTTTGCCCGTGGGGCTCGGGGATTTTGCCCCCCCTCCCCCCTACACCTCTCGGCGGCCACCCTACACCTCCCACTAACTTGACTAGGCCACTCTACTACACCTTACTTTCTTATCCTTGATCAGTTTATGGCTTTATATGGTTTTTGCTTAGGGTTAGTCCTTAACCTTAGTTCGATTTATTTATACATTATGTAAAAACCGTGTTAGTTCATAGTTGATCAGTTATGACTTAACACATCTCCTGATCTCATGACAGTTTTAGTTATGGTTTATGGCAGCCACTCTTGAGTCTTGTACACAATTACTTTCTGACTTTTACTGTGGCATTACCGGTACCTCAGTTTCTTTTATTGAATAGTACCGGTAGCTTATACTTTATGTACGATACAGCAACAGCAATTGGGTAACTAAATAATCTGATCAGTTTCAGTTTTCCTTGGAACACATTTTGCATTCAGGGAGTCTTTTTCCCCTCACGAATTATTGCCAGTACCAGTACCGCCGTATGAATAAATTTGTAATTTACACTGTCAGACTGTTTCTTCCTGTACTGCTGTACCGGTACTTAAACTTGTTAGGCCTACACAATAGGTCAACATCTGAACATGATAATACAGTAATATCACTAGAAATATGGGCTTTAGTGGAGTTACCAGACGCACTATGTTCAACGTCCTCTCTCTAAGTTGCCTCATCTACACCATCGGAGTTCTAATCTTCACGGTGGGTTTCCTGCTCAATCGCGTTGAGATATCGGCCACCAGCGGGTGCTTGGCAACCGACGGCCAATCGGAAGCCACTGGCGACCAGTGCTGGATCGATAAACGGTTCAATAAGAGCGTCATCGTCGTAATTGATGCGTTACGTTACGATTTCACCACCCCGGTCCCGGACTCAGATCTCCTCTATCACAACAAACTCACGATCTTCCACGAACTATCCACGAGGTATCCACGACGTGCGGGGCTGTTTAAATTCGTAGCCGATCCTCCTACAACCACCTTACAGAGACTCAAAGGTCTCACCACCGGAAGTCTACCCACATTCGTCGACGCGGGAAGTAACTTTGCAGGAACCGAGATCCAAGAAGACAACCTTATCTTCCAACTAAACTCTACTGGACATCGTGTTGTATTCCTTGGAGACGATACTTGGGTGAATCTGTACAACAAATACTTCAGTTTATCCTACCCATTTCCATCGTTCAACGTTAAGGACTTGCACACGGTCGACAATGGGATTAACTCGCGTCTAATCCCGGACTTCCCGGGCGGACCCGGTCGCACCCTACTCCCGGAGTTGTCGGACAGCAGTTGGGACGTCTTGATCGCTCACTACCTCGGCGTGGACCACTGCGGACATCGTTGCGGTCCCAACCACCCCGAAATGGCGAGTAAACTCTCGCAGATGAATCGCGCCGTCGAGTTCATCGTGGAAGGGTTGCCGGAGGATGCGTTGCTCGTTGTCATTGGCGACCACGGGATGACGTCATCGGGTGACCATGGCGGCGACTCGGGGGCCGAACTGGACAGCGCCATGTTCGTTTACAGCCCTCGAGACTTTATAGACGAATACTTCGTAGATAAGTTACCCGGGGCGGTGAGTCAGTTGGATTTCGTTTCAACAATATCTCTGTTGTTAGGGTTACCTGTACCATTCTCGAACCTCGGTTCTCCGGTCTACCAACTGCTCTCTGGCCCCCCGGTGCCCCCTCCATCCGCGCCGTGGCCCCCCCACAAGGGGCCGCTGGAATCCCTCTCCCTAACCGCCCGACAGATCCGTCGTTATTTGACTCTCTACTCGGTAATCTCCAACGATTTCCTTCCCTCGACGTTGTCTCGCCTCGATCGCCTATTGGCTGACTGCGAGACGTCCCTCACCCGTGTCAGCCAATCAGGTTTCCAACGCCAGCAATCCGACGACCTAATAGCCCAGTACCAGGAGTACCTAAGCGAGGTTAAGGCGATGTGCCGAGACACCTGGGCCAAGTTCGATTTACCTTACATTTGTTACGGGATTCTATTCGCAGTAATGGCCTCCGTCTGGACCCTTCTCGTCTCCTACGTGATTTTCCTTCTAGAATATTCCATAGTTCGAGGTCGTTTAATTAACAGCACTGTTCAGTGGATTAGCGTCTCATTGGCTGTAATCTTTCTTTTGATTTGGGCGATATTCCCCTTGTATATTTCCCCGTATATTCTATTTTCCTCCTATATTTCCTTGATTGCAGCGGTGCTATTAGTTAGAGCAATGGTAGCAATCCTATCCTGCTACAAAGTATCAGAGATATTGCGTCACTCATTGTCATGGAAATCACTGGTGATTAATATTCTTGCGAAACCCTCACTTGAAACCTATTTTTCATTTTTCGTTTTATTAATATACGTTGTATCGTTAGGGGGCAATACTTTTCTTGTTCAGGAGGATAAAGTTCTACCTTTTCTGTATCTCTCTTTGCTCTGTGTTTCCTACTTATCCTACATCAATCGAACCCAAACTCTATTGTCTCTAAAGCGAAGCGAACATCCAAGAGAGGGATTCCGTCACGCAAACCCCAAGTCCCCTTTCTATTTACTACTAACTAAAGTCTGGAGAGTCACTCTATTAGTTGTCTGTATGGTTGGCTGTCTCAGGTTCTCTACTAACTTTAATCTTTGTCGTGAGGAACAATATCCTAATTGCGAAACATCTCCATTCCTCGATAAACTCAGCAACTCTTCCTTGCAACCCCTACTGTCTACAAACTCTCGCTATTTTATCTCAGTTTGTAGTTTAGTTAGTATATCTGCGTCGTTGTACTTCCTGTTACGGTTTTGGGGCAACCAGAATGGGACCACCTTCGCGACGCTGTGCAATCGTTTCGTACTCGCACTCGCTACTGTTTTCGTTGCCTTCCATTGGGCGATCACGGCCTCGGCGAACACTGATTGGGTGGCGCCATGGCAACTAACAGTCTTCCCATTGGCCACCTATGTTTGCTTGTTTGTTTCGATGTTATGTCTGGTGGCCAACCCCGTGTTGTTGTATCTGGAGCGGGTCTCTACGGGTGGTATATCCGTTGACGTGAGTCGGGATGTCGGGCCGCAGCTGTTCTCCGTACTGGACAGGTCTATACGCTATAGGGGGGCGCCGGGGGCTCAAGGGGGGCGGGAGAATGGGGCAGCCGATCCAACGGAGGCGCCCCCATCTAAACCGATGATATACGGAATGATAACCGGTTACTCCGCCCCTTTCGTGGCGCTCACATGGATTATTTATATTCTCGCCGCTCTACTTTTGGGCCAGAGCGTCTCATTGCCCTTAGCAACGAGTCTATTCCACGTAATTCTAACGCTCGAATACACCTCGGTTACCATGGCTACACCCAACGACCCATCTGTCCCCTGGCCCACCGTAGTCTCATGGTTCATTTTATCATCCCATTACTTCTTCGCTTTTGGTCACCAGGCGACCATCCCTTCCATTCGCTTCGAGGCCGCCTATATCGGTTTCCATGGCGACTGGAATGTCTACATAGTCCCCTTTCTGTTGATTCTCTTTAACACTTTGGCGTCTACGTTTATATTTAGCGTCGGTTTGCCGTTGTGCATCACTTGGCCATTCTACCGTCGTTATGCGCCATCCAGCGGCAATCAAGGGGAATACCAATTGCTACGAGACGGGGACTTTCCATCACGTTTGTTCCAACTAATTTCCGCCTACATTCTCGTTAGTTCCACCAAACTGATATCCACCATGGCAACTGCTGCAATACTTAGACGGCATCTCATGGTCTGGAAGATATTCGCGCCTCGTTTTGTTTACGAAGCGGCTTCGTTCTTATCCAGTCTGGTTGTTTTGTTGCTAATATATCCATTCGGGGTCTGGATTGACTATAAATTACGCAAGTTCATGAATCGATGTTCCTAGGTTACTTTGCATACACTTTAGGATAACTTTGTGTTACTATTAGTGATTCACTATTTTTTTATTTCTACAATATTCTAACGTTTTATTGTTACATAGATTTGTATATTTCTTTCAACATATTTGGATTACATTATACTACGGGTGTAGTAATGTGTTAAAGGTCTCATGTTATATTCAGGAAATTATTCAATAATTTTATTGTATAATTAATTATTATCTATCAATTATTATTTACAAACATTATTGTTTAGAGTTTATGGAACATAACAATCGGTTTGAACCGATTTCTATTGACAAATCTTTGTTGTGCTGTAAGTGACCCCACACGAACCAAATTTTTTTTATTTTTTTAACATTATTTCATTGGGTTTTTGGTTTATATATAAATATCAGATATATTTGGTGGCGACTGTTGCGGTGCTATTGTACGTTATTTTGTTAATTTTAAAATATGATTGTGATTTGTCGATTGTTTATAATTAATTCTTGTTATTAGTTTAAATTACACAGTTTATAATAATAGTAATTGTGTGCTTGTTTGATTTTGTTTGTATGTTTTGGCAACTGTTGGGCATTTTATATCTGAAAAATACAATCAAATAGCGGTAAATAAAATCAGTTGTAACTTTTCCAATTTAGTATTCCCTTTTCCATACCAGTGATTCCACACCATCAGTCGTATGGAAAGGCTTAGAGAGGCCATCTCACTGACTTTATCAAAGACATGTTGATTAAGACGTTTGAGGAATGTCCTCTGCACCTTCTATTATTGGTCCCTCTCTCTACCCGACTCTATTTGTTTTCGCTTGGCTGCAGTAAATATTTATTTAATATTATAATATTGTAATTTGTATTTCTCATTCTCAGTAAATTTACTTAAGTTTTAACAACTGCACTTTTGAACTTACCTCCAGATGTCTTTATACCTACAGTGTGTCGTGTCGTGATAGGTGTGTTATGTTGTTTGAGTAATTTTTGGTAAAGTAAATCTTGAGAGATTTGCGGACTCAGTCCACCGGGAGGAAGTATAACGGTGAGGGTTATCTTATACGACACCTTGAGTGGATTATGGTGAAGGCTGAAGGGTTTACCATCGGAGCGTCCTAGGTTGGATAAAGCTATTTACCTCGCGAGTATCTGCTAATAAGTCGTGTTTAACTTTGCCATGGATATGGCATTTCTTGTCTGGGTCAAATCCAGTAGCGTCGCGTATCTAATGTTCGCCCGGGGAAAAGTCT
>JAUCBJ010004548.1:20000-27354 GCA_032718475.1 Nemertoderma westbladi | reverse complement strand
GATGTGAGTATCTGTAGAACGGAACTATTGGACATACTCTAGTGGATGATGTGAGTATCTGTAGAACGGAACTATTGGACATACTCTAGTGGATGATGTGAGTATCTGTAGAACGGAACTATTGGACATACTCTAGTGGATGATGTGAGTATCTGTAGAACGGAACTATTGGACATACTCTAGTGGATGATGTGAGTATCTGTAGAACGGAACTATTGGACATACTCTAGTGGATGATGTGAGTACCTGTAGAACGGAACTATTGGACATACTCTAGTGGATGATGTGAGTATCTGTAGAACGGAACTATTGGACATACTCTAGTGGATGATGTGAGTATCTGTAGAGCGGAACTATTGGACATACTCTAGTGGATGATGTGAGTATCTGTAGAACGGAACTATTGGACATACTCTAGTGGATGATGTGAGTATCTGTAGAACGGAACTATTGGACATACTCTAGTGGATGATGTGAGTATCTGTAGAACGGAACTATTGGACATACTCTAGTGGATGATGTGAGTACCTGTAGAACGGAACTATTGGACATACTCTAGTGGATGATGTGAGTATCTGTAGAACGGAACTATTGGACATACTCTAGTGGATGATGTGAGTATCTGTAGAACGGAACTATTGGACATACTCTAGTGGATGATGTGAGTATCTGTAGAACGGAACTATTGGACATACTCTAGTGGATGATGTGAGTATCTGTAGAACGGAACTATTGGACATACTCTAGTGGATGATGTGAGTATCTGTAGAGCGGAACTATTGGACATACTCTAGTGGATGATGTGAGTATCTGTAGAGCGGAACTATTGGACATACTCTAGTGGATGATGTGAGTATCTGTAGAACGGAACTATTGGACATACTCTAGTGGATGATGTGAGTATCTGTAGAACGGAACTATTGGACATACTCTAGTGGATGATGTGAGTATCTGTAGAACGGAACTATTGGACATACTCTAGTGGATGATGTGAGTATCTGTAGAACGGAACTATTGGACATACTCTAGTGGATGATGTGAGTATCTGTAGAACGGAACTATTGGACATACTCTAGTGGATGATGTGAGTATCTGTAGAACGGAACTATTGGACATACTCTAGTGGATGATGTGAGTATCTGTAGAGCGAACTATTGGACATACTCTAGTGGATGATGTGAGTATCTGTAGAACGGAACTATTGGACATACTCTAGTGGATGATGTGAGTATCTGTAGAACGGAACTATTGGACATACTCTAGTGGATGATGTGAGTATCTGTAGAACGGAACTATTGGACATACTCTAGTGGATGATGTGAGTATCTGTAGAACGGAACTATTGGACATACTCTAGTGGATGATGTGAGTATCTGTAGAACGGAACTATTGGACATACTCTAGTGGATGATGTGAGTATCTGTAGAACGGAACTATTGGACATACTCTAGTGGATGATGTGAGTATCTGTAGAACGGAACTATTGGACATACTCTAGTGGATGATGTGAGTATCTGTAGAACGGAACTATTGGACATACTCTAGTGGATGATGTGAGTATCTGTAGAACGGAACTATTGGACATACTCTAGTGGATGATGTGAGTATCTGTAGAACGGAACTATTGGACATACTCTAGTGGATGATGTGAGTATCTGTAGAACGGAACTATTGGACATACTCTAGTGGATGATGTGAGTATCTGTAGAACGGAACTATTGGACATACTCTAGTGGATGATGTGAGTATCTGTAGAACGGAACTATTGGACATACTCTAGTGGATGATGTGAGTATCTGTAGAACGGAACTATTGGACATACTCTAGTGGATGATGTGAGTATCTGTAGAACGGAACTATTGGACATACTCTAGTGGATGATGTGAGTATCTGTAGAACGGAACTATTGGACATACTCTAGTGGATGATGTGAGTATCTGTAGAACGGAACTATTGGACATACTCTAGTGGATGATGTGAGTATCTGTAGAACGGAACTATTGGACATACTCTAGTGGATGATGTGAGTATCTGTAGAACGGAACTATTGGACATACTCTAGTGGATGATGTGAGTATCTGTAGAGCGGAACTATTGGACATACTCTAGTGGATGATGTGAGTATCTGTAGAACGGAACTATTGGACATACTCTAGTGGATGATGTGAGTATCTGTAGAACGGAACTATTGGACATACTCTAGTGGATGATGTGAGTATCTGTAGAACGGAACTATTGGACATACTCTAGTGGATGATGTGAGTATCTGTAGAACGGAACTATTGGACATACTCTAGTGGATGATGTGAGTATCTGTAGAGCGGAACTATTGGACATACTCTAGTGGATGATGTGAGTATCTGTAGAGCGAACTATTGGACATACTCTAGTGGATGATGTGAGTATCTGTAGAACGGAACTATTGGACATACTCTAGTGGATGATGTGAGTATCTGTAGAACGGAACTATTGGACATACTCTAGTGGATGATGTGAGTATCTGTAGAACGGAACTATTGGACATACTCTAGTGGATGATGTGAGTATCTGTAGAGCGGAACTATTGGACATACTCTAGTGGATGATGTGAGTATATGTAGAGCGAACTATTGGACATACTCTAGTGGATGTTGTGAGTATCTGTAGAACGGAACTATTGGACATACTCTAGTGGATGATGTGAGTATCTGTAGAACGGAACTATTGGACATACTCTAGTGGATGATGTGAGTATCTGTAGAACGGAACTATTGGACATACTCTAGTGGTTGATGTGAGTATCTGTAGAACGGAACTATTGGACATACTCTAGTGGATGATGTGAGTATCTGTAGAACGGAACTATTGGACATACTCTAGTGGATGATGTGAGTATCTGTAGAACGGAACTATTGGACATACTCTAGTGGATGATGTGAGTATCTGTAGAACGGAACTATTGGACATACTCTAGTGGATGATGTGAGTATCTGTAGAACGGAACTATTGGACATACTCTAGTGGATGATGTGAGTATCTGTAGAACGGAACTATTGGACATACTCGTGGATGATGTGAGTATCTGTAGAACGGAACTATTGGACATACTCTAGTGGATGATGTGAGTATATGTAGAGCGAACTATTGGACATACTCTAGTGGATGATGTGAGTATCTGTAGAACGGAACTATTGGACATACTCGTGGATGATGTGAGTATCTGTAGAACGGAACTATTGGACATACTATAGTGGATGATGTGAGTATCTGTAGAGCGGAACTATTGGACATACTCTAGTGGATGATGTGAGTATCTGTAGAACGGAACTATTGGACATACTCTAGTGGATGATGTGAGTATCTGTAGAACGGAACTATTGGACATACTGTAGTGGATGATGTGAGTATCTGTAGAACGGAACTATTGGACATACTCTAGTGGATGATGTGAGTATCTGTAGAACGGAACTATTGGACATACTCTAGTGGATGATGTGAGTATCTGTAGAACGGAACTATTGGACATACTCTAGTGGATGATGTGAGTATCTGTAGAACGGAACTATTGGACATACTCTAGTGGTTGATGTGAGTATCTGTAGAACGGAACTATTGGACATACTATAGTGGTTGATGTGAGTATCTGTAGAACGGAACTATTGGACATACTCTAGTGGTTGATGTGAGTATCTGTAGAACGGAACTATTGGACATACTATAGTGGATGATGTGAGTATCTGTAGAACGGAACTATTGGACATACTCTAGTGGATGATGTGAGTATCTGTAGAACGGAACTATTGGACATACTCGTGGATGATGTGAGTATCTGTAGAACGGAACTATTGGACATACTCTAGTGGATGATGTGAGTATCTGTAGAACGGAACTATTGGACATACTCTAGTGGATGATGTGAGTATCTGTAGAACGGAACTATGGGACATACTCGTGGATGATGTGAGTATCTGTAGAACGGAACTATTGGACATACTCTAGTGGATGATGTGAGTATCTGTAGAACGGAACTATTGGACATACTCTAGTGGATGATGTGAGTATCTGTAGAACGGAACTATTGGACATACTCTAGTGGATGATGTGAGTATCTGTAGAGCGAACTATTGGACATACTCTAGTGGATGATGTGAGTATCTGTAGAACGGAACTATTGGACATACTCTAGTGGATGATGTGAGTATCTGTAGAACGGAACTATTGGACATACTCTAGTGGATGATGTGAGTATCTGTAGAACGGAACTATTGGACATACTCTAGTGGATGATGTGAGTATCTGTAGAACGGAACTATTGGACATACTCTAGTGGATGATGTGAGTATCTGTAGAACGGAACTATTGGACATACTCTAGTGGATGATGTGAGTATCTGTAGAACGGAACTATTGGACATACTCTAGTGGATGATGTGAGTATCTGTAGAACGGAACTATTGGACATACTCTAGTGGATGATGTGAGTATCTGTAGAACGGAACTATTGGACATACTCTAGTGGATGATGTGAGTATCTGTAGAACGGAACTATTGGACATACTCTAGTGGATGATGTGAGTATCTGTAGAACGGAACTATTGGACATACTCTAGTGGATGATGTGAGTATCTGTAGAACGGAACTATTGGACATACTCTAGTGGATGATGTGAGTATCTGTAGAACGGAACTATTGGACATACTCTAGTGGATGATGTGAGTATCTGTAGAACGGAACTATTGGACATACTCTAGTGGATGATGTGAGTATCTGTAGAACGGAACTATTGGACATACTCTAGTGGATGATGTGAGTATCTGTAGAACGGAACTATTGGACATACTCTAGTGGATGATGTGAGTATCTGTAGAACGGAACTATTGGACATACTCTAGTGGATGATGTGAGTATCTGTAGAACGGAACTATTGGACATACTCTAGTGGATGATGTGAGTACCTGTAGAGCGGAACTATTGGACATGCTCTACTGGATGATGTGAGTATCTGTAGAACGGAACTATTGGACATACTCTAGTGGATGATGTGAGTATCTGTAGAACGGAACTATTGGACATACTCTAGTGGATGATGTGAGTATCTGTAGAACGGAACTATTGGACATACTCTAGTGGATGATGTGAGTATCTGTAGAGCGGAACTATTGGACATACTCTAGTGGATGATGTGAGTATCTGTAGAACGGAACTATTGGACATACTCTAGTGGATGATGTGAGTACCTGTAGAGCGGAACTATTGGACATACTCTAGTGGATGATGTGAGTATCTGTAGAACGGAACTATTGGACATACTCTAGTGGATGATGTGAGTACCTGTAGAGCGGAACTATTGGACATACTCTAGTGGATGATGTGAGTATCTGTAGAACGGAACTATTGGACATACTCTAGTGGATGATGTGAGTATCTGTAGAACGGAACTATTGGACATACTCTAGTGGATGATGTGAGTATCTGTAGAACGGAACTATTGGACATACTCTAGTGGATGATGTGAGTACCTGTAGAGCGGAACTATTGGACATACTCTAGTGGATGATGTGAGTATCTGTAGAACGGAACTATTGGACATACTCTAGTGGATGATGTGAGTACCTGTAGAACGGAACTATTGGACATACTCTAGTGGATGATGTGAGTATCTGTAGAACGGAACTATTGGACATACTATAGTGGATGATGTGAGTATCTGTAGAACGGAACTATTGGACATACTCTAGTGGATGATGTGAGTATCTGTAGAGCGAACTATTGGACATACTCTAGTGGATGATGTGAGTATATGTAGAGCGAACTATTGGACATACTCTAGTGGATGATGTGAGTATCTGTAGAACGGAACTATTGGACATACTCTAGTGGATGATGTGAGTATCTGTAGAACGGAACTATTGGACATACTCTAGTGGATGATGTGAGTATATGTAGAACGGAACTATTAGACATACTCTAGTGGATGATGTGAGTATCTGTAGAACGGAACTATTGGACATACTCTAGTGGATGATGTGAGTATCTGTAGAACGGAACTATTGGACATACTCTAGTGGATGATGTGAGTACCTGTAGAACGGAACTATTGGACATACTCTAGTGGATGATGTGAGTATCTGTAGAGCGAACTATTGGACATACTCTAGTGGATGATGTGAGTATATGTAGAACGGAACTATTGGATATACTCTAGTGGATGATGTGAGTATCTGTAGAACGGAACTATTGGACATACTCTAGTGGATGATGTGAGTATCTGTAGAGCGAACTATTGGACATACTCTAGTGGATGATGTGAGTATATGTAGAGCGAACTATTGGACATACTCTAGTGGATGATGTGAGTATCTGTAGAACGGAACTATTGGACATACTCTAGTGGATGATGTGAGTATCTGTAGAACGGAACTATTGGACATACTCTAGTGGATGATGTGAGTATCTGTAGAACGGAACTATTGGACATACTCTAGTGGTTGATGTGAGTATCTGTAGAACGGAACTATTGGACATACTCTAGTGGATGATGTGAGTATCTGTAGAACGGAACTAATCGACATACTCTAGTGGATGATGTGAGTATCTGTAGAACGGAACTATTGGACATACTCTAGTGGTTGATGTGAGTATCTGTAGAACGGAACTATTGGACATACTCTAGTGGATGATGTGAGTATCTGTAGAACGGAACTAATCGACATACTCTAGTGGATGATGTGAGTATCTGTAGAACGGAACTATTGGACATACTCTAGTGGATGATGTGAGTATCTGTAGAACGGAACTATTGGACATACTCTAGTGGATGATGTGAGTATCTGTAGAACGGAACTAATCGACATACTCTAGTGGATGATGTGAGTATCTGTAGAACGGAACTATTGGACATACTCTAGTGGATGATGTGAGTATCTGTAGAACGGAACTATTGGACATACTCTAGTGGATGATGTGAGTATCTGTAGAACGGAACTATTGGACATACTCTAGTGGATGATGTGAGTATCTGTAGAACGGAACTATTGGACATACTCTAGTGGATGATGTGAGTATCTGTAGAACGGAACTATTGGACATACTCTAGTGGATGATGTGAGTATCTGTAGAACGGAACTATTGGACATACTCTAGTGGATGATGTGAGTATCTGTAGAACGGAACTATTGGACATACTCTAGTGGATGATGTGAGTATCTGTAGAACGGAACTATTGGACATACTCTAGTGGATGATGTGAGTATCTGTAGAACGGAACTATTGGACATACTCTAGTGGATGATGTGAGTATCTGTAGAACGGAACTATTGGACATACTCTAGTGGATGATGTGAGTATCTGTAGAACGGAACTATTGGACATACTCT
>JAUCBJ010004548.1:0-15000 GCA_032718475.1 Nemertoderma westbladi | reverse complement strand
AATGCCGTTAGTATTAGCAGCGAGTTGTTATTTAGCACTTTACAACTTTAGAGGACATTACAGTATTGTATTGGCCTGTACATTTAGTATTGTATTGGTGTATTATTATTTATGAAATGTCCCGACGGCGTGACCGTAAAGTCACGCCGTCATGGTTCCGACATAAACAATAGTTGGGATTTATTATTAATTGCCTGACAGCCAGATAGGCCTACTGCATTACCTACCGGTAGCTATTAATTAATAACCAGTGTCTATATTATTAACATGGCTCCAAACGCTATCATAAATATAAGCTAACTTATTTATAACATAATTTATGTCATTTTTACATTTATTTATACAGCAACTAATATAATTTTTGCAGTTTCTATCACTTATAATATATGTGTACAATCATTTCGTAATATTAAAATTTTGGAATAAAACTACATACATACTTGTTGCAACCTTGCAAAGTACTTTACAGTGTTCTGATTCCCGTGGCTTTATTTTCACTCACTCACTCACTCACTAACGTTCGTTCGTGTAACAAAGCACTCGGATCATCATACTGTAAAGTGCTACTTTACAACACACAAGTATGTAAAATAGTTATTTAAATTTTTTGTTTATAATAATTTTAAAATTTATAGCTAACATTCATTCATCCCGCTATATGAACACATACTGCGTTACTGATATAAGACACCAGTACTCCAGACCTAGAGCAGTAGAGAGTGACAGACTGAATGCAGTTCCTCACTGTACGTTCATTACAGCGTTATACTGTTATAGCATTGATACAGCCCTACACTTTTCTATCATACTCCTGTCATACTCCTGTACTCCAGTATTGGACTCCATTAATAAATTCAGAAATTAGGCCTATAGCATTACCATATGGCTGGCTGGCTGTATGGCTATTAATTGTATGAAGATCAATTATGTAATTGTATGATATAGGCCTACCGTATATAATACCAGGAATTCTGTAATATGAAAATATATATAATATGAAATATGTTCGATTCTGCTGAATGATGGGCTTATTTGGTGAAACCAAGAAAGATCCTAAAGCACTGGTTACTGAGTGGACTCGCGAAATTCGGAAGCAAGAACGACAGATTGAACGACAGATAAACGGTATAAAACGGGAACAACTCAAAGTCGAGAGGAGTTTAAAGGATTCCGCGAAGAAGGGCGACAAAGATGTGTGTAAGATACTCGCTAAAGAGATACTGCAATCACGGAAAGGGGTCAATAAGATGTACACCACCAAGGCGCATCTAAACTCCATAGAGATGCAGATGAAGAACCAGGCGGCCTCCGTGCGGGTTTCCGGGGCATTAAGTAAGAGCGCCGACGTTATGAAGTCGATGAACAGTCTGCTGAAGGTGCAGGAGGTATCGGCGACGATGCAAGCAATGTCCAAGGAGATGATGAAGGCGGGTATCATCGAGGAGATGATGGAGGACTCCATGGGAGCGATGGACGATGACGAAGAGTTAGATGAGGCAGCGGACGAGGAGGTAGAGAAAGTGATTGCGGAGATAACGAAGGGAAAACTCAGTGCGATGCCGAGTATAGAGAGACACGAGTTGGAGGAGCCGGGACCATCGGTAGAAGTAGAAGAGGACGATATGACAGCGAGATTAGCCGCTCTGAGGAGTTAATGATCCTTACGGTAGTGCTGGACTGACTCATCGGCGGTTGAGTGTCTGTTTGTTTACCTTCCAGCCACTTCACGGCTAGTTGTTCCGGTACCGGTATAACTAAAAGCAGCCCACATAAATCATACGCATCTGCACATGTCATCATGCCATATCTACTACAACTGGCTATCAATGTCCCGCTCCCCAATAATTTATATAGCCCGCGATACTATACATTGCAAGTATTGCATAACATAAAAATACATTGTGTAACTATTATTGTATACGGAATACAGGAATATTTATATTATATGTCGAAATCCGCCAACTCGAGATTCATTGATATATCGATTTGTTTGTGTCTCGATGCTTAAAGGAACTACCATTTATTTAAATATTTACTAATTAAATTTGTTGGTTTATTTATTTAATTTCGGTCCTCTATTCGTGTTTTATAAACGCGATATTTAGTTTGTTAGATATTTTGTTGATTTTATATCTTATAATTATAATGATATTTATCTTAAATTTTTTGCTAATTATTACGTTTTACATAAACAATAAATAAAATAAATGTAACTAACAAATACTACTTACTATTTACTGCATCCCCAATAATATTGTGAAACTTCATCACTATTTTCAACTTTATTTAAGTTTTCTAATTTATAAACTAGAAAATAATTATATTTATTATGCAGTGAATAAAATATGCTTTATTTAACGCTTGTCCCCAATAGGTTTAGTTACCGATTGAGCGCAGTTAACGACTGTCAATAAGCTAGACTGGAAGGGAAATGTAGTATTTGATTTGCTCTACAACCACAATATGTAATTTTTTTGTTGTTAAAATTACATTATCGATAATTCGATGTAATTCTAAGGTTTTTTTTGTTTAGGAACTAAACCAATACAACTCAACATAAAACACAATGTGGTATGAAAGGGGAGTAACATGTCGCCCCTCTAATTCATATAACATTGATTCACCTTAAAGCGCACTTTCGTACTGTCCAGCTCTGTGATGCAGTAGAGAAATAATGGATACTTAAAGAAAAACGACTACAGTTACTAGAAATGGTCATCGTACACTCGATGTAGTAACAGTGTCAAAACCATGCACCACCCTGTAGACACGACATATGGTCTTGCGGACCACGGCTACAACTGATTAAGTGCTGGTTATATGAACATGTTCTATTGCAGTAGGCAGGCAAGGTGAAACTGAGTGGGCCAAGCCATAATTCAAAGTGCCGTCCGTAACTTCTACTTCGGGTTAGATAAGTTAGTTTGTTTAACTTTTATTGGAACAGGTTTCAACTGTCATTCTATTGATAAATTAACAAGTTATTATTTGTTGCAGGTACTGCTGGTATCGCTGTTATAGATAACGACGGTATGATGGTTTCTATAGTTACAAGTATCAACAGCAGGTTCGGTAGTATGGTCGTCACAAGCAACGGTATACTTCTCAACAACGATATGGATGACTTTGCCATAGGGGTTGATGAGTTGAAGGCCGACAAGGTGCGTCACTTTTCAATAAGAGCATTGCGAAAAGATTGGCAATCCACAACTTCACGTGGTCTATGCCACGCGGTCCATTTACCATTCTTTTGGGTTCTGTTACCCCAGTGCTAATGTAATGGAATCGAAGCGCAACAGCTTAGCCAACCAACGATGTGCCCTGACTTTCGTTTTGATATATCTGGACCCGACTTATTTAAAGAGCAATGATTGTGGTATCTTCATCACTTCTTGCGAGATCCCCCTCTGACAGAATTGCATGTTTTTACACATTTTAACTTTTGAATTTCTGCCAAACTTCAATATAAATCCCTCTTATAATCTAAAACAACAACGTATCCAATGTACCTCACCTTTCATCAAGCGATCCGCTTTCCCCAATTCACGCAACTTGGATCACAAAATCTACTGAATATCATCTACTGTTAATATGCTACACAGTATATGGTTTTTATGTTAAAATTATTTTATGTTTTTATTTTCTCGCAGTTTAACAACGTGGCTCCTGGGAAACGCCCTCGGTCCTCTATGACGCCTGCAATAACTCGTATCGAGGGCAACCTGTGTAATCGTCACGTTGCACTGGCAGCCACCAATGGTACGCGGATCATTACCAGTACCGCCAGTGTGATACTAGAGCTCGTCGTGGGTAACACTCCCAACTCTCTTGTTGACGCCGTCACGAAACCTCGTCTCCACAACCAACTTCTTCCAGACAATAGTACCTACGCAGAAAGTAAGTAATTTATCTTTTAAGATTTATCGATTTAAAAGTTATCATTAATAGCAGTCGAAGTTTTAAAAAATCATCTCGGATAGGGTTTGAACACTGTGTCTCATGGTTACTCTCATACAAGAGCGGCCTGCAGTCCTGCACTACTATTAATTAGTGTTATACAATATGGTGTCATTAATTACTGCTGGTAAACCCAGAAACAAACTCAAACTATCCGGACGAACTGATGTCCCATATATATCCAACCGAGTCTCTGGAGGATCGAATATAAGATGCACCTCTAATTATTGTTCCTTTATTTATGAAATTGCATCAAATACATGTCATGATCATGGCCTAAGAATCTCACTGTTGTCTCAGTAATTGCGGTAACCTCAGTAACACCCAGTGACTTCATTGCCTTGATTTTAATCAAGCTATATTTTTCCATGGTTAATATAAATAGATGAAAACTATAAGATTCTAATTAATTGTTATATAACTATAATATCCTAATTGGTTACTCCTGATTATTAACTGCATACGGCACTTACTTATGTTATGAGTCAAAGCTACCATCATGGTTTCTGAATTCCTTAATCTAAAAATAAAGATATTCCGGTATATAAATGATTAACTGCGAAAATTATGAATTAATATTTTGTATTTTACCCAGAGGGTTTCAATTCTTCCATTCTGAGTGCTTTGCGGGGCAAAGGGCAAGTAGTTGTGGAGAACCAAGAGGATCTCAGTGTTGTCAACGGCGTGATGAGAGAGAACGATGATCTGTTTGCGGTAACTGATCCCAGAAGGAAGGGAGGGATGGCCAGTCAGTTTTAGTTGGAACCTGTTGTACTCAGTCCAGTACCAAACCAACAGTTGGGTGCTTCGTTGCTTAATGTTTGGTGATAAATTAAATAAATATTATTTAGCACCGAGGTCAACTTATTTACTATTTATTTAATTTTAGTTCGGTGTTACTTTAACTGTACACGGTGTTGTAACTTGTACGGCTTTCATGGATGTGACACGATTAAAGTACTATTTTAATATATTTTAGCACCTAACTTGAGTTAGTTCAGTCACAGTGAGGCTTCTAATAAACTTACTTTCAGTTTACTCTACGGGATGATGCGCCGACTTAATGTTTCAGTATCCCCACCATTTCCACTTGGTGTATTTATCAGTGACCTTTAAGGAGCCTCGTAATTCTGCACCGAAATACTTACTTACTCACTAAACGAGGAAACATTATACAGCTGTGTTACTTATTTATATATTGTAGTTTTGTGATATGGGGTCATTCGAACATTACTTAACTCTATGGATGGTGACAGGGGGCGGGGGGGGGGGGGGGGTGTGGTGTGTCATTTGTTGTGACATTACGCTCCATAACTGCACAACAACCAGCCCTGCCCTACGTACGATTTTGTTATCTGCGTAACAGCCAGTTAATTCGCACCTACTGTACTTATGGATAAATGAGAGCTATTTGATTGGTTGTTGACAAGGCTACCGGGGATATTGATAATCACGTATCCGGCACAACGTCATGTTCGAATGACCTTTAGGGTCATTGGTTTAATATAATTTATTTATTGGTGCATTTTTTGTTTAGCATCCGTTTATCGTTCATTCCATACAATGTAAATAATTGTCGAACCTAACCAATGACGCTCTATTATTATCGCTAAATCCATTATTAAGTATATTTTATATGTTATTAAAGATATTTATTAATTTTGTTGTTAGTGCAATTAAATTATTTTCTCTATAAGGATAGCTAGTGCTGAGGCTAGCCCCAGTTAACGAGATATTTACTTTTTCGTACTATCGGGTTTGTGGTTGACCATGAAGCAGCCACAATCTCTGATAGTAATACCTTAACTAATAACCCAGCCGGACTTCCTGTTCTCAGTATTAGCTGCCCCTTAGTGCCATATTGTAATGTAGCTACTATATGTGTTCAATATGATGTTTTGATTTTGCTGCAGGTGTATTCTTTCTGGTTATTTTTGTTTATCTGCTTGTAATTATAATATTTATTAAAACTGTTAAAAATTACAACTTTTTTTATGGGGTTTTATAACATAGAAAATAATTGGTTAAAACTAGTTGAAATTTTAACTACCGGTACTGTAGTTGAACAGCACAGTCTATCGACATGCTGCATTGCAGGCTGCATTATATATCGTGACCATAGTGCCAGAACAACACTTACCAAAAGGTATTGTTTCGAGAAAAACTTAAAAAAAAGTATCTTAGCATTTCCCTCTATATGGATCCCATCCCGTCACCTAATTTTTTGGACAGATGTCTGGGAAGATACAATGAGAAATTCTCAAATAGGGGCTGCCTATGAGAATATAATATTTAAAAGAAAATATATGATTTTTTTGTTATTTTTCAGACAGGGAGAACAATAAGACGTGAAATTTAATATTACGCCTTAGCTGTGTGGGTTGTTTTGCATCCGGGATTTTTTCAGAGAGATAGAACAATGGAACAAGCCATTTCCATGGCTTGGGTTTATGTTATGTGGGTTGTTTTACCTCAAATATTTAATAATATTAATATTGTGTGGGTTGCCCTAGTTCTCCTATTATCTTCCAAATGAACCATTATAAGGCACTACGATTTTAATACATGATTCATAACGCCATCTTGCGTTATTTTGGTGTAATAATGTTTTTTTTTTATTGTGGATTTGTTGTTCTGGCTCTAGTGTCACGATAGATCATATAAATTAAGAATGCTGTGCCGGCTTTTTGACATAATAGGGTTGGTGCGCGAAAAAAATGTTTGGCTAGAAACAAGCGAATAAGGGGTGTAATAATACGGATAACCGCCACCCTAAAATCGGGTCTTTCGGCCGCCTTCTTGACTTCCTCATGCTCCCCTGGCAGCAAAATGCCACCCTTCATCTTGCCGTCTCCTGCCGGTGGAATGAAAAGAAATCGAAAGAATAGATAAAACAGAATGGATAATACTAATCCTATCCCTTTCCACCCTGTCTTCTTACTCGACCTCCCCCTTTTCGGTAAAATCATATCATTTTATAAGTAATGCGACAATCATTCAATATCATATTAATACAGCATAACCAGGAATATAGTCTCGTAATAGAGTTGGTGCGCGAAAAAATTGTTGGACTAGAAACAAATGAATAAATGGTAACAAGGTGCCCTGAATCGAGTGGCGGGGTGAGTTTTTTTGTAAAAACAAGTGGAAACTGTTGAAATGGCGGGTTTAAGTAAGAGCGGGAAGCCAATTTTGAAAATCGGCTGTGATTGGCTGCTACATATTTGACATCATTACGCGGTGCTCTTATAATTTCATACCTTGGTTTCTAAGGGGGGTGATTTTAGATCCATACAAATACACATTAAATCTCAATAATTTCACACGTGGCTTATATTAATTGAAAGCGGAGAATCTTGCGCGTCTTTTGACACCACAATTATTTAAATGCAAGATGAGAATATTGCTAATATGCTGTTTGCAATTTTGCAAACTTGGTGGATCGCAGGTACCTGCTTTCCAACAGCCTGATACATATGTACTGTATGACCGGGATTCAGTGCTGATATATTCCGGTCCAGTCGACAAGTAATGTTAGCCCTACGATGCTGCCATAATTGGCCGGTAAATTACCGCTGTGGGCTTTTTGTTTATCCCGCTAGCGGTAAGGCCTACAGATTAGATTTATAATAACACTAAACTTGTAATACCAGTCAGCCGGTTCTAAAATAATAAATTGTTAGTGGACTACTCAGCTCCAGGAATATAAAAATGTGTACCGCTGATACTACGCAATAGGCTGAGTGCTTGCATTGCATACCGGTCAGGCAATCTGTCGAATTTAAAATTGAGAACAGCATTTTATCAATGTTCATCATCATGAATTTAATTAATAGTAGTGTCAAAAGACGCGCAAGACTCTCCACTTTCAATTGATATAAGCGACGTGTGTAATGTTTGAGATTATAATGTGTATTTGAATCGATCGAAAATCTCTCTCCATAGAATCAGAAAACTTTTGTAGTTACGTCAAATCTGTAGCACCCAATCACAGCCGATTTTCAACATTGGCTTCCCGCGCTCACTTAAACCTGCCATTTCGACCGTTTTCTCGTGTTTTTACAAAAAAAACACCCCGCCACTCGATTCAGGGTACATACTATCATAATCATATTCTAAATCATACCTATCATATCATATCATACCTATTATAGGCAGGCCTACAGCGCCGGCCGTGAGTAAAGAACATTTTTGCCCATTAACAGTAAAAAAAACAGATTATTTTCTACACCAAATGTTACTACTACTAGGTCGAGCGAACTCGGACAGTGGAAATGAGATCCTTCCAGGCTTCCCGATTCTCCATAGTTGTCGCAATTTCGTTTCTCCCAAGTTCAGTATCCCTTTCAAGTTGATCTATATATGTTATGGCAGGTCGTCCACGACTACGCTTTCCATGAGTTGGTTACCAGAGAAGTAGATCTGGTATGACCTCGTCTTTACTTCGCCAGCAGTGCCCACTGAATCTGCGTTCACGGAGGGTGGTTGATACAGGTGGTATTGTACCATAAAGCTCGGCGTTTGTCATGTGTTGTCTCCAGCTGATGTTTAGGGCTGCCCTTAGTAGTCTTGTATAGCAACCATCAATTCGTTGTTCAAGTGATTTAGTCAGTGTCCAGGTCTCACCCCCGTATAAAAATAATGAATGTAATAAATGTTATAATTTATTAAAATAATAATAAATGTTATTTTATGTATTATAGCCCTAACTATACTTATTGAGCTATTAAGATTAAAGTATTTTGTTATTGTTTATCCATATGTAAATGCATATAAATGCATATCCAACCGTAAATGCACATTCCAATGAGGTAGTTCTACGCCATAAACATAAAAGCTGATTTCACTCCTGAGTACTACAGCGCTACTGTAAAGCACCTAGGAGATTGCCTGGCGGCGAAGTGGGATAAACCAACTCCATGGTGATGGGGCGGGTGCGTGGGCGTGACCGTCTCACCTTTGCAGTTCTCTGTGCAACTTGTGCGTGTCTTCGCTCCCAGAGTAAAAATAAAGTTTTAGGGGTTGTAGTGAGGATATAATTTGACCTAATTGTACAAACTGATATCTGGAAGTAAGAAAGCTATCTAAAAGTTTAAGTGCACTCCTATTATCCTTTAGGCTTTGAGTTCCTTTAATAAGATCAATTTCATGTCTCAAAAGCTCTTGTTAGGTCGATGTATGCTGTGCAGGATGATTTTTTGAATTCAAGGGCGTTATTCATTTTTTCTAAAAAATATAAAAGTGCGTGGGTTGTGGTTCTTTTTGGTCTGAAACCGAATCGAGATTAAGAAATAATGATAAACTTAAACAAGTAGGAAATAAGTTGTGAATTTATAAATGATTCGAAAATTTTAGAGATAACCGGTAATAAGGAGATAATACGGTAGTTATATCTCCTTGAAGGATCACCTCCTTTATGGATGGGAGTCACTCTAGCAATTTTTAGGGAATCCGGGAATGGAA
This sequence comes from Nemertoderma westbladi, assembly GCA_032718475.1. NCBI lineage: Eukaryota > Metazoa > Xenacoelomorpha > Nemertodermatida > Nemertodermatidae > Nemertoderma > Nemertoderma westbladi. The sequence goes on along the minus strand of JAUCBJ010004548.1, from coordinate 5,580 downwards.
AAAAGTTAATAAAGTAGCTTAGGTGAATTGAGCGGCAACCGTAAGCAATTTGTTAGAGGAAGGTAAGTAAAATTCGTAGCAGAATTATGATGAGTTGGAGGAGACGGTACTCTACTTCTACCGGTGTTGTTTCTGTAATTACGGAAGACTTCAGATTGGAGTGATGTACAAAACGTATTGGGGAGCGGGTAGAGGGGGTGGAATTTCATTAGGTTGGGGTCCTATAGTAGAAAAGTGGTTGTTACATTTTGAGGCTACAGTATTTCAGCTAGGTCGGTAATGGTCTTAATATAATCGTCACTGCGAATTGTAATCTGTTTTGGTATGGAGTGTTTGTTGGATTTATTTAGTGTACTATTTATAATCATCCATCAATTTTCTCATGTTCCCTGAGTTATCTTCAAATTTTTTCGAGTACTAGTTTTTTCAGCAGTTTGTTCTAAGTTCGTTCTATAATTAGGATATTAACCTGGTTGATCGGGAATTATAAAATCTGTTTGAGCTGGATTAAGACATTCCATGCCATGATGGTGGTCAAGTTTAAAATATGAGGGTATATGGATTCAAACAAATGCTTTAATAATTATTTCATGATACGATCAATCAAATACAAGTTGAATAAAGGCAAATGAACCAATTTACATTAAAATAACCTAAACTTTATAACAATACAAAATATTCACTAATAAATTATTATTATTACACTGTAAATTAAATTACATATCTATAAACATACACTGATTATTACATGTCCAGTAAATCTGCAGGAAATAAATATTGCAAATTGACGCTCTTAATGTTGCCTTGAAAAGTATGAGTTGCTCATGAAAAATGTCAAATATAATAACACACCTCAATTGGATTTTCTGAGACTTCTGATAATGTTACTTTGGTTTCATTCAAAATGTGTTTTATTACTTCCTGGAGTCTATCAATTCCATTCGATTTACTGGTCTACAAGACTATATAAGAGCGCAAACCAACAACCAAAACAATTTAATAAAATAATGATTTTGTTAACCTCTTGCTTCTCAACCTAATGCGGTAAGCAATATAGACAGACTACTTTGGGAGTTTAGTGTAGGGATGTAGTCTACCGGATGAAATTCCGATCCGGATCTCGAATTTATAAATAAAATATTAATAATTTTTATGAAAACTATTTAAATTCATGAGTTATGATTGAACAATGGATGGACATATTACAAAAGTAAAATTTGTAGTTAATTAATAAGTTTCGTTTGGAGCGTTGGTCCCTCGGTGCCTATCTGGTTTACTAAACAAATAAGCAAGTCGGAGCACCGTTGTAGGCCCCTCGGTGCCTAACTGGTTTACATTTCCGATACACCCTTACACTGACTCCACAGTACTGGCAATACGCCATAACTTTACTATATTATATAGGTACTTAGCAACCAATGTCTATCGCGTAATATAATAATAAAAAAATAAATATATCTATAAACAATATAATGTTACGTTTTAACAGATTATGGTAAAATCGGGCATATTTAATTAAATATAAATTCCAAATGGTGCAAAAACATTAGCAGCAATAATAATCAGTTAATTAAAAATACTATCACATATGGTAGGCCATGCTTAAAATCTTAAAATACTAAAACCGTGTGATGTAATTTATTTGAAAGATGTAAAGCGTGTCGCTTAGCACAATAGTTTTTAAAAACTTGGCCTAAACGAATTAAAACCAGTAATTCAATGTGCGGAAAATAAAAACCAAACTGAAGAGATTCCAAACGGTCACACTAATTTATTATTTGTAATAATGTATCCACGAACGTAAGGTTTGGTGGTACAAATACAGACAATATTTAAGTTACGAAGCGTTTATGAGGTAAGAAAAATAAAAATACAGATATTATGGCCACATGCCAGATATCTTCTATAAAAATATTAAAACCATTAACCTTACCAACTATCACCCATATTTAAGCCACAGTTGTTGAGCGGAATAAATGGTGTGCTTTTATTGTTTAGAAAGATAGACACACAATATCGATGGGAAAAATTATGTAACCATCCATTAAATATGTGAAACACCACGTTGTACTGTCTTAATATTAGTCCTAATGAATAATTGATAAATATTTCACTGACAATTATTAATTGTTTCTTACATATTTATGTTTTATTTCAATTTAAAAATTATTTAATTTAAATTGTGGAAAAATATGGTTCTAATCTGAATGTGAAGTTATAACTATTTACATCATGTGTGAAAAGGTGCACTTTCAGCGTTATTATCTGAGGCTATTTATGTCTCCGAGCGAGCACAGCGAGGAAGGTTTATATAAATATACAAGTATCATTAACCCTAAATAGGGTCCTTTTCATACAATGTGTACGAAATTATGTTACATGTCAACTTAACGGCGTTCTGAATACGTAATTATTATCTTCAATATTGCAATTTTTAGGAATATTAATAATTCTCCAATTAATTGCAGTTTAATCAAACAACTGTGCAGTAAATAACCTTTACACTTAGCCTACAATGGCTATCATAAAGTGAGAATAGTCAGGGCGTGTTCTAGAAGTTTATTGTTAATAAGTTAGTGATTACTTTAGCTGAGGACGGAGCTGCAAATAGGCACTTTGCTGAGTTACGAGGACATCACCAGAACGCTGATAAGTTGACAAAAAGTAACAAAATTGTATGTCGAGTTATGATGTAATCGGTGGTAAAGTATGCCTACCCGAATAGAATAAATAATATTTTAAAAATTTAAACTCAATTCAAAATTACAATCTTGTTACCGATTTCATAGCAGAAATGATACGTAGGTAAAACTTGGTACAGCCTCATATAAAATTATTAAAGCTAAAGAAGAAGTAAAAAGAGATGAAAAGTAAAATAATAAGGCGCATTGTTACCTTGAAAAATACCTTAAGTATAAACTTTCGGAGTCCGAAAAAGTAAATTTATGCAGCCAAATATAACACAGCATTTGGGCCTCAATGTAAAACAAAAAATTGAAATTAATAACAAGCAACATTTCACCCATTAAAATTACGCTGTCACACTTATGGAACTCACTTAGGTAACACACGTAACGAATATTCAAAGAAAAATTGCATCAATATGCACCTTGTCCCGGAATATAGTGTCTTAATTCAGTGACATTGGATTAATCCATTGGATCCCCCCCCCCCCTCAAAAAAAAAAAATATATATATTTCTACAAATCTAATGAGATTTCATGAAATTTTAAACACAGATAGTTTCACCTCCCTCATCCTCAGTAATTTTTATTTTCACTTACCAATATTTAGCTACAAGCGTTTGAAAAAATGGTCTCCGGCTAAATTTCACAAGTTAAACTGCAGCTATTATTCAACTATGATTTTTGTTGGTGATGGAAAGCTGACGACCATGCAAGGATTCCAGATAATCTGAATTTCGTAGAAAAATAGCTGAGATATGATCGTTCGAAAGTTGCTTGGTTTTGCACCTGTGCGAGGCTATTTTGTTCTATTTAATAAATACGCCATGGGCAATAAGTACAATGCATGATAATAATAATATCACTGTTTATGTAGGTAGCTATTCATTCATACATAAAAAATATAAGAATATGTAACGGAATATGGTATATTTATTTCAATAGAATAATAACTATTTAAATCTTTATGTGAAAAGTAGCACATTTAAATTTTGTGAGAGGGAGGAAGGCTCTCCATTTCGAACGCCCATGTCTCAGCTATTGCTGACACTTGTCCCTTTATTCCGCGGTAACAAATCACTATTTATAAGATTGAAGGACAACTGCGGTGTAACTGGTGAAATTTAGCCGGTGGACCTTTTTTCAAACGCATGTGACTGAAGAATGAAAGCGAACATAGAAAATTCCGACTCACCCATTACGGGTGAAACTATCTCTGTTTAAAATTTCAGGCTAAGTTGAATGATAAAGCTAAATGTTTCGGGAGTTGGGTCAATTACTGAATTAAGACGTATTCCAGGACATGGTGGACTAAAATCATGAATGAAATAATATAATCACGGGTAAGGAAGACAGTCCACAGTGCAACAAACAAACACCCGTGATATATTTGAAGGTAAAATCCATTAATGGGAAGAACGAGTTACCGACGATGGAATGGGCAAGTCTGGGACAATATCTAACAGTACAAGAAGTAGAAGTCCTCACCACACCAATAGAAAATAAAAATATAATAGTGAATTAATATAAAGAATATCATGCACTGGTTGGCCCGTTTGGAAGCAAATATTTTACCCCATAGTGAATAGTTCCGCTACCCTGGTTTATTATCGGTCCCATACGGTTCCCCAGCTCTTGTTGGGCCAGTCTGCGAGGTAAGATGCACTGTCTGCACGTCGGCTGTCGGGGGGATTGTCTGATCGGTCGGATGGACTGTATTGTCGGCGATTGGAATGGTAGAGGAGTGGTACCGTGCCGGCGAGGCAAGCGGCTCCGACTGGTAAACATAGAAACCAGCGGGGGGCGGGATGATACCGAGCTGGGCCGCTGGGGAGTTGTGGCCCCAGGGGCTGTGGGGGGAAGAGGCCCCCTCCAGTGGATTTGGGTAGTAAATTTGGGGTAGCATGGAGTAGTCAACGGGGGGATAGGGTGAGAGGATAGGAGCGGAGGCAACCCGCGACAAGTGAGGGGGATCAGAGAAAGGGGGGATAATGGGTCGGGTTGGGGTGCCAAGTTCGGTGGGACGAGAAGGCATACCTGGGTCGAAGGCCGGTAAACTGGACCCGGGCTGGTAGATACGATGCGAGACGCCACTTGGGACGAATTGCGGCATTGGATGGCGAGGAGCCATCGCATAGTTCTCCTCATCGGTGACCACATAAGGCGGCGAATAGTTGACTGCATGGGCGATGGGACTGATGCACCGCTGCTCTGGATGTTTCGGGTGTTTCCGCCGACGGAACTCCAGTTCCAACTCCCGTTTATGCCGGGCCTGCAGTTCCAGTTCTTCCACTTTGTGCCGACGGATGATCTCGAGAATAATCTCATTGCGTTCCAACGAGAGCGTCAATTCATCCGAATCTAAGGAGCAGTAGTGGATCGAGTAGGGGGAGTTACACTGTATGGAGCGGTGGGAGTCCGGACTCCTAGGTCCACCGGAACACTGACGTCGGCGCAATGGAGACGCATGAACCGAACTCATCAGCTCAACTGACGTCATATCATCGGTTAGCGACAGCTCCTGGGCAACATGCTCTATATCCGTGACGTCATCAACGAGCTCATCCACCGGTCTCGCAATGGGAACGAACTCCTTAGGTTGTTCGGGGACCTTGGTGACGTGGAACCGACCCCCAACAACGACCGATGATTCGACAGTGGTCGGGGTCGGAGGTTCAGGTTCCGGTCTCGTTACCACGTGGAACCGACCGACTCGAGTTTCAGTGACCTCGGCGGGAGTCGTCGTTACCTCGGCAACTGTCTGTGCCTCCATGTCAACACGATTCACATCATCGAGACGCCCAATGACATCATCATCATCGGCTCCCCCCAACTCGTGACCTACTTGTTTTTCGAGGTCTATGTTCGATACGGGGTACTCAAACTCGTGGGGGTA
>JAUCBJ010004547.1:0-18651 GCA_032718475.1 Nemertoderma westbladi | reverse complement strand
ATGTTTCATTTAAAATATATTTACAATAACTAATTGTTGTGGAATACTATATATATTATTATTGATGACTACTGATTCGTATGCATGGTTGAAATTTTGCACATAATTTCAAGAAGAATTCACTTTAGTGCAAAGAATTATAATTTATATAATGTTCTCTGGTATCTCTGGAGTGTTCCAAAAGACCTCCACTTCCACCAGCTTAGGGTTATGTGTTACTTCCACAAATAATAATACACAAGTAATATAAATTGGGGGGGTCTATGCGCCTGTCGATTTATACGAATCGACAGGCGCAACAAAAGTATTTGGAATATTATGCCCATGTATACTAATATATGTAAGACTTTAAGTATAAACAAAACTGACCTTAACAAAATCAAGGTAGGCATTTGTTATTTTCCATCAGCAACATGGGCTTTAACTTTTACCTTTGCATGGGATTAATAATACTGTAATATTCTAGAACAATACCACATGGCCAACGCCGTCGGCCATGCACTCGCACGGCGCAAATGCTCCATTTGCGCTCTCCACCTAGATAATCGAATGCGACGTCATATTAGACGTTTATGATAAAGATGGGGATAGGGTAATACCTATCCCCTTTTCGTCGGCTGGATTTACAAAGCTGTTTATAGCCGAGGAGGATATGGTTGTAAGTATTCCCTACTGAAAGTATAACATTTTCCGTTATACGGTGTTTTAAGTTTCTAAATGAAAAATTTTTGGAGTAGACCTATTTAATTTTGATGTTAAAAATAATTATATTATAATTTACTTAAGAAAAACCTTACATATTGCATTATTTTAGAGGATTATTTTCATTATAATAAACTAATAAACTTAATTAAATGTGATTTTAAATAATTAGAAAAAATTATAATTATACTAAGCTTGTATTCCTATTTTAGTGTATAGGGGTGTCTGTGTTTGAGTAGATTAGAATTGATAAAGATTTTCTTAACTTAACAATTATCTTTATATTAATAACTACACTCCCATCCATACTTTAGTATTGGGGGAAGGTTTAACAAATATTGTATTTGTCATTGGTGACTTAAAATTATGATGCACATCTGCTACATCTATTACTGTATATCAAGACTCTGTAAATAAGAGTCTGTACTCAATCAAGTTATTACATTAATAATTATTTTTCTTTAAAAAATTAGTCGAAGTTCCAAACGATAAATGAGGACAATCTTCGTAGACATCTGGAACATTGTCTCCAAGACTACAATGGTGGGTGGAGAGTCCATGGTTGGAGTAAAGCCGTCATGGATCCAAACGGAGTAGCGGAGATAACGACCCTACATATATCAGCCATACGGCCACTTAACTGCGGTTATGTGTTTAGAAAACTTAGAGGTAAGAAAACATTAAAATATTTATAACATTCAATAATATAGGCAAAAGTGCGAACTTATTATTCGTCACCTTCAAGGCAGAACTCCCTAAGTCGATTTTTTTCGATTTTCATGTTTTTGACTTTTTGGGTAATTCGATATCGGCTTTTTCGTCTGGCAGAACCCCGAAGCTTTTCTACCAGCCATTTTTGAGTTATAAGCCAAAGACAGTTCCCCGTAACTTATGCCCACTTCGAGGCAGAACCCCACAAGTCAATAATTGGATTGCAAAACACCGTAAATTCAAGTATATAAAATTCAGTCCACCTGGCAAAACCCCTTAAATCAGAAATAACAACCTGTAAAACCCCTTAAATCAGAAACAATAGCCTGGCAAAACCCCGTAATTTATCATTTATATACTGGTTTGTATTGCGGCCAGGACATAAATATTAATGAGGGACGCAAACATTATTGAGGGACGCAAACATTATTGAGGGACGCAAACATTATTGAGGGACGCAAACATTAATGAGGGACACAAAACATTAATAGGGGTCCATGGTTGCCAATGGATATTAATATGAGCGATGGATGGTGATGCTTGCCATCAGACGATCTAGATATTAAGTGATTAACTGGAAAAAATACTACGTGATCTTCGTTCAAAGTACCGCCGTTTTGTATACATTCCATCTTCATAATTAGATGGAAATTAATTGAAAGCGACGTTCGGTTACGTTGTTCAGCTGCCTGTTTTGCTGCTACCCCCCCCCCCCCCCCCCCCCCCCCCGCCTTTTATACCCCCATATTTTCAATTTACCTCCTACCACCACCATTCATGTTACCCCCCCCCATTCCTGTCTCCCCTTCATGTTCATCATTTTTTTACTCCTACTCCTACCCTTTTTAGTAACAACATCGTTTATTGTTTTGGTTAGAAAAACTATCTCTGTAACCTGAACCTTTCCTTCAATCGGCAATAACATAGTTTATTGGTTTGGTCAGATTAATATGTTATTATTTATTGTTGTTATTTGATTGCTTGACAGTAATGAGAATTGTAATACTGTAATATATTGTATGTGTATGGGTGGTAACATGATTCATACTAAGTGCGAAGGGCGATAATGCCCATGATTAATATTTGTGCCCTTGATTGATATCTGTCCCTCGTTTATTGTTTGTGTCCCTCATTAATGTTTGTGTATCTCATTAATGTTTGTGTATCTCATTAATGTTTGTGTACCTCATGTACTTAGAGTTCCGCTTGCTTGAATCTAAATTTTGTTCTTATAGTTCTGCATTTGGCTACATTTTGTTCAATTTGTATTGATACATGATTCTAACTACAGTGCCGTACTTATTTTTTAGGAGCAATTAATACCAAAATATCAAAAACTTATGGAGCCCTTTAGAATTTTGAATTCAAAAATTTCCAACATGTGCGCGAGTGTGTTAGCTATATTGTATGTGATTATTTGTTATTATTGCGTTCACAGGTAATACTAACACCTGCTCATGTGCTAGTTAACATGTTAGAGAGCACGTATTAGCTAATAACAAATGCGCACATGTATTACGTGCGCACTACGCACTAAATAATTAAGGACGCACGATACGCCTTGGCTATAATTTGATATATTTTGCGTGTTTTTTTGTAAAAATTCGGACTTATGGTGTTTTGCCAAATTGAGGATACCTTGTTTTCTAGGCAATACCCCGCAACTATCGTATAGTTACGGGATAATACCAGAAAATGGTGTTCCCCTTGTTTTGGCAAAACACCATAAGTCAGAATTTTTACAAAAAAACCGCAATATATTTCAAAGGTAATTCTAAATCAAAGTGAAAGTTTAGTTATATGAATTCTATATATATTTAGTTATCAAAAAACACAATAACAAGTAAACTGGGGCATCTCTCTAAAAAATAAACAGTTTTTATCGATTATCTCAGAACTACAAAAATCGACTTAGGGGGTTCTGCCTTGAAGGTGACGAATTGTTTTCCTGTAATTCTATTGATGTGCACCGCTTTCTGACGAAGTGGCATCTTGTTTAAGCTGTCAATCACCCAGTTGGCGGGCTACTAACTACATTGCAAAGAGGGAAGGAAGAGTTGGTTGGCTTGGCTGGGTTTCTCAAGGGCTTTCTCTCTCTCCCTGGCCACTCCATTGTATTCACATTCCATTCATAGCTTGGTCTGTGTAAGTGCCAATCAACTAGTTGGAGTGCTCTGGTGTAATGGTTCTCTACGTGGGTGTATCTCTAGGTAGACGTCAGCATTGAAGGCTTCAAGTCTCCCTCACACTCGGGCGTCATGTCTCCCCACATGGGCTTTTTTTATATTAATTGATATAATTTCAAAACGGCTGAACCAAAACTGGAAAACAATATATGGCAGGATAGTGCAATAATTAGTCAACACATCTGTGAATAACAATTAACATACAGTAAAATAAGGATGCGATATTTCGTTCGTTGTAAAGGGCAAAAATTTACTTTTGAACCCAGAAAACGTTTATTGACAATAAAACAAAAAATAACCAAAAGGTAATAAAACATTGTTGCGCGAGTGTAGCCAACATGTATTTTACACATTTTTGTGCAGTATTGTTAACATGATTTACAATAGCTTTGTGAGTTATTAAACACTCAAAGTAGCTCGCCTAAAGTCACGTCTCCCTCACTGACCCTACAGTCTGTAGAACGCTTTCTGGAAAATCAAACTGGTGATCATCAACGGATATATTCCCAGCATTATGTGGCTCATCTTGAAAACCTTGATCATACGGTCCAGCAATATCAACATCTTCATCGATAGTTATACTGCAGATAATACCATAAAAGGAAGAGATCAAATTCAGTAGTTGAGAATGAGATTAAGATGTTTACCCTCATTGCAATCACTTTGTGAAATATAGATATTATTTTCACTGAATATCAGGCAACCCTTACTCCAATAAAGGCCACTAGTACACCAACAGCGGTAATACCTTACTTTCCCCAAGGATCAAGTTTCGGGCGGTCGCAGTTTCATAACATTGCAAAGCTGATGAGACGCGGCGACTTTCTAGCATGATACACGATAGGAGCGGCGAGCGGCGGCAGCCAAAATGTTGTAGGTAGCTATGGCGTCACTCAGCATTGCACGTGCTGACTCAAATAATGTGTTCGAAACATTGTCTCCACAACTCCATTGTGTAGCGGGGTGTGGGGCGAGCCACGAAGTGGGCGGAGCCTTAGCGAATTGACACTGTTAGGGGGTGGGTCAATTTATGCAAATAGTTGTCGTCGTCGTCGTCGTCGTTGTCGTCGTTACGATTTTGACATGCTAATAACTTTGTCGGATTTAAAGCTGCCAAGTTGAAAATTTGTAGGTATCAATATGAGCAAAAGTTGAGATTTTTGAGAGACTTTCAGACACCATCAGTGCAATGGTCTCCCGCTAGAGGGCCACATGTCTAAACATTAAATGCCCTCCCATTTCTTTGCTTTTAATCCGTTTAAGCTGAAACTTGGCAGATATGTATTAGACCATTAGCTGTGACTTTCAAAGGAGGCGAATCCATCTGCAGTTCTACAGTCTGCCGCTAGAGGGCCAAAGGTCTGAAAGTGAAATCGTTGTCGTCGTTACGATTTTGACATGCTAATAACTTTGTCGGATTTAAAGCTGCCAAGTTGAAAATTTGTAGGTATCAATATGAGCTAAAGTTGAGATTTTTGAGAGACTTTCAGACGCCATCAGTGTAATGGTCTCCCGCTAGAGGGCCACATGTCTAAACATTAAATGCCCTCCCATTTCTTTGCTTTTAATCCGTTTAAGCTGAAACTTGGCAGATATGTATTAGACCATTAGCTGTGACTTTCAAGGGAGGCGAATCCATCTGCAGTTCTCCAGTCTGCCGCTGGAGGGCCAAATGTCTGAAAGTGAAATCGTTGTCGTCGTTATGATATTGACATGCTTATAACTTTGTCGAATTTAAAGCTGCCAAGTTGAAAATTTGTAGGCATCAATATGATCAAAAGTTGAGACGTTTGAGAGACTTTCAGACACCATCAGAGCAATAGTCTCCTGCTAGAGGGCCACATGTCTAAACGTTAAATGTCCTCCCATTTCTTTGCTTTTAATCCATTTATGCTGAAATTTGGCAGATATGTACTAGACCATTAGCTGTGACTTTGAAAGAAGGAATTGAATTGAATTGAATTGAAGGCTAATCCGTGTGCAGTTCTTCAGTCTGCCGCTAGAGGGCGAAATGTTTGAAAGTGAAATCTTTCTCCCATCTCGTTATTTATGATCCGTTCAAGCTGAAACGTAGCAGATATGTAGTAGAAGTCGGCCTGAGTCTTTGGTGGGCAGTAAACGGTCTGGAGTCCTCCAGTCTGCCGCTAGAGGGCGAAATTTCTGAAAGTGAGATCCGTCTCTCATTTCGTTATCCGTTATTCAAGATGAAACTTGGCCGATGTACGTATGTACTATTCATCCATAGGCTGTGTCTTTGTGGGGCTGGAGACCCTAATCCATCTTCAGTTCTCACTATACCGCTAGAGTCAGAAATGTCTGAATAGAAATGAAAGAGGTAAAAAGTGATTAGGCGAAATCTGCTTAAAATTTGCTAATACAGTAATACTTTCGAATTAGTACTTAAATTAAATTTAAGTCACGTGCTGCGCGAAGGCCCCACTTCGTGTAAATATTGTATGTGTATTATATTGTATAAAGTTCTATTTTTAAAAAGTGGCCGCTCGCCGCTCCTGTGGTGTGTCATGGCCTTTAGATTTGTAGAAATATTTGGGGGGGGGGGGGGGGGGGGGTCTTGTCATTGAATTACGTCAATTACGACACTATTATTCCGGGGCATGGTGTACATTTTATATGATATAATGCATCGCCAATGCATACGTCTACCTAGAGATACACCCACGTAGAGAAGCATTACACCAGGCCACTCCAACTAGTTGATTGGCACTTACACCGGTATCCGATATCAATGGATGGCTATGCTTCATGCAGTAGGAGTAGCCCCTCTCTAGACTAAACCAAACCCAGCCAAGCCAACCAACAACTCTTCGGGGTCATCCATAAAAGACGTCCGAGCTAGAGGGGGGGGAGGGGGGTCGGCCAAATCCGGACATTTACGGACAGGGGGGGGGGGGGGGGGGGGGGGGTGTAGCAAAATTCGGACGTCTGTTTTTAAATTTTTTGGGGCACCTGCCAATGCCCCATATGTGGTAAATCCTGGCCGAATAAGGCTGCTGTTGGACGACACATGGCGGTACATCCTCAGGAAAAGAAGACTGTGGGTCCTTTTCTAGGATTTGAGGACAAAGATGTGATCGGGACCGACATATTTGAGGCAGAGTGTGGCCAGGTCATCGTTGAGGCAGCGTGTCGCCAGGTCATCGTTGAGGCAGCGTGTCGCCAGGTCATCGTTGAGGCAGAGTGTGGCCGGGACAAAGTAGGTGATGATGAAGCGAAGGTTGCGGATTATGGGGAGGATGTGATGCCAGTTTTCACTACGTTCTCATCACCAATTTGGGAGGAATCATTCCTAGCTGACTCGTAAACTACAGTATTTTATATAGTTTTCTATATATATTAGTACTGTTAATATTAGTAGTCGCCCCCCTATTTGTACAATGTACAGCAATAATTCGTGTATTTGTTTTCTGTTTTATTTTCTAAAATTCGGACGTCCGAATAGGGGGGAGGGGGGGGGGGGGGGTCAAAAACCGGACATTCGCGGACAGGGGGGAGGGGGGGGTCCAAAAATTCGGGATTTTCTCGGACGTCTTTTATGGATGACCCCTTCCTTCCCTCTTTGCAATGTGGTAGCCCGCCAACTTGGTGATTGACAACTTAAACAAGATGCCGCTACGTCAGAAAGCGGCACACGTCAATAGAATTACAGGAAAACAATTAAAATGGTCCTGGATTGAAAATGATACAAGATGTTTATTATTAAAAAGTACCTTTCCGCGTTAAATTTTATTGCGGTTTTAATGAACTATTATTTATTTATTTCTTGTTAGGAGAACCATGTGAACGACCACCTAAATTTGTACAAAATTTGGGATAATAATTTGACAAATTAATAATCGTATTTTTTGCATTTTTGCTGCTCTACTATAAAATAGACATGTTGAACATGTAATTGTTACACTTCTTATGCATTTTTGAACGAATTTACAAGAATGTGAGGTGGGGTTCAAGTCTCCCACCCTAGGTGTCAAGTCTCCCCCATTGAGGGAGACTTGACGCTGTTTCGAAAATACGAATAATTGGTTTAATTAAAAAAGTTAAAGAGTTGAAATTCTCAAACTCTCACATAATGATAGCAATCATAAATGTAATGTGAAAAAGTTAAAACGGCATTAAAAAATTAATTTATCTGTTCTTTAGAGCGATTATAACTTTTAGGGTTCAAGTCTCCCTCACTCACCCTACTGCATACTGGTGAGGTAGCAGACATCACACACCAACCCAACAGTACCAGTACTGGTGGGGTATCCACACGGACAGTACCACTACTGGTGAGGAATCAATCAGTCACAAAAAGTACAGCTTTTACAACAATATAAGACAACAATGTATAGAAGTTTTACATGATTATTACCTACTACTACTACTAGGATCGGCTTGCTGCATTGCAGCTGCATTTTTAAGAATGCTGTGCCGGCTTGTTGACAAAATTGCACCGCCACAACTCCCTATCACCCATGACATTTGTTATCACCCATGACATTATCCCAATAAGGGTCATGGCAATACATACATACATACGTAATGAACAGTAATTATACCTACAGTATAAATGTTTAATAGTTTACGGCCAACCAATAAAGCATAGGTACTAAATAGTAAATACAGATACACAAACCAATCAGAACCAGATCTAAATAGAATTACCTACTGTAATGCAAAGCAAATTGAATAAGATAAAATAAGTGACATGAGAAGGAAGTCTGGAAGTTGGGCCGCACTCGTTACGACAGTACGAGTAGTTTGATTACGAATTTGGGTTACAGGGAGATCGAAATGCTTTTAATTTAGAAGTTCGTATTAATTTAGGAGTTCGTACACTTCGTATTAATTTAGAAGTTCGTATGCCGTATTGAGTAATTCTACTAGAAGGTTATTAGTTGTTCTGTCATCACATTTCATTATGCTATAGAATTTCATATTATCGTCAAAATTATTTCAAAGTAAATTCGTCGTTGTATCTAAGCTTGAAAATAGTTTTTCTCGTTGATTATAAAATTTGGGGTACCTAATTACAATGTGTTTCTCATCCTCTATTGATTCATCAATACAAAATCTACACAATCTACTTTCCAGGGGGGTTTTATCATAACGACCTGTCTCTATCCTAAAGGTGTGATTGCTGATTCTAAACCGTGTTCATATTTGGCGTGTTTTAAATATTGAATTTTTTAAGAATTTAAGTATTGTTCGTGTATTAATTAATGTGCTTTTAAATAGTGAATAGGTTCTTAGTTTGTTTGTGGATTTGCCGTCTTTACTGAGCGGGTTTATGATTGCAAATTGCCAATTTTTTTCAGAGAATGTATTAAATTGTGTGCGAATGGCTGATAGTTTTTGAAATTTGGAGGGTAATAATTGATAGATTGATTTCGCAGATAGAATATTAATTTTGGACATTGGTTCATCTACTAGTGCTTCGATTGAGTTTAGGATATTATTAAGCCAACATGCTTTTCCATCTTTCCACATAAGAGATGTTTTCTTGTATATCGGCTAGAAGTGAATTATCTGAGTGGTTAATTAGTACATAGTTGAGATATTTCGCCGCCAGAATGAATGCTTTTATGAATAGTGGGTGAATACCTAGTATCTTAAAGACCAGTGTCCTTTAAGATGCGTCTCAAGAAAGTCATGGGCTGTCCACCATGCTTATTCACTCCATGAGGCTGCCAAAGTACATGATTATGCACTGGCTGGTCCTCATGGCGAAAGCAATGTCCTGCAAAGCGGAGGCGATTTTGTTCTAGTGTCAAGCTTGGGGGAACCAATGAGACACATCCAATGTTATATAGTGTCTGGTTGGAGATGTGTGCATTGTACTTGACACAATGAACCCGGCGTAGCATTCTTATGAATGCGCCATCCAGAGATTTGGAGTCATCATCAGTTAGAGCCCAGCACGGAATCCCATAGAGGAGTACTGGAACTACTGCTGCTCTAAATAATCGGACCTTAAGTTTCCGATTAATTCTCGGTGACTTCCAAATCCTGGAAAGCCTATTCAAGGCTGCCCATGCCTTTCCCTTACGTATTCGAAGGTCCTCACCTGACTTCTGGATCAATGATCCCAGGTAACAGAGGTCGTCCACATGCCACATGCTCAAGCATACCATCCTTTGAGCTTATGCTCATCCGATCAGAGACTTGGTGAGGACTTTCAAAGTTAACTGTCAAAATTTTGGTCTTTCTGTTAAGTTAATAAAAAGACCAATACTAGAAGCAGCATGTTCTAATGAGCTGAGGAGCCGTTGGGCTCCCTCTAGTGATTCTGAGAGTACTCCTCAGGTATGGTATGGTCAGGTCAGGTATTCTAGGTCATTGATCAAGAAAACTTGCCACTCCTTGCAGCATAAAGGAGGTGCCACCTGTAGCTGCATAGACCCTCTTACTAGGGCAAATCTGGTCCTGTAACTAGGACCCCCTTCGTTCTGGGATAAGGACGCCCTTGGTCCTTGATTAAGGACCCATATACTTGGCTGCAGGGGTATATGGCATGACCAGGCAGATGGTGATCTACCAATGGCTGGTCAGGAGTAGAGTGTTCTCATGTCCCCTCTGAGAGCACTTCACTGCGACCTGCACCTGGCAGCAAGGGTACAGGGCATGACCCAGCAGATGAGCTGCAACAGCCAATGGTGGGTCATGTACGCCATAATAGATATGGGTGATGGGCCTCATATCTGTCTCCATTGCGACACCCACCCTGTGGAATGGCAAACCAGGGTGTGGTATTTGCCCCGAGAGCTGACTCGGCAAAAAAGCACCCCCAACCCCCACTATGGATTACATTAGCAATGCAGAGGTCCGGCCACTAGAGGCCAGTGGAATTACCGGACACAATCAGCCTCACAGGCGTCAGTTAACTCCTGACCAGCTGCCTGTCTCACCCCCTACTGGAGAGAGAGCAGCCAACAATTCTTTGAGTCCCTTTCCTGATGACCTTTCTGGCCCAAACCCTGGGTCACCAGGGAGGCCAGATTATGATGGAGGGATTCTGGAGTTGGAGGCTACTCTCATGTTCCACCCCGACCAACAAAGCCATTGGTGAATCTGAGGCAAGTCACTAGACTAGCCTCAGTAAACACCCTAACACTCGGGTCCCCAATGCGACAAGGTGAGCTGACTGCCTTGGCAGATAAGCTTTCTCTTAGCACAGTGTTCAAGAGCACCGAATGCAGACTGGACAGACTGATGAGGTTCTGATTAAGGACATGGGGGGCGGTTGGCGACTCGCCCTCTCGTCAGCAGATGATAGTGGCAATGGTGGAATTGGTCTATTGATGAATCCAACTGCACATGCAGCATTGGACAAAATAGACCAAATCTCCAACCGCTTAATTGAATTGGAAACTGTAAAATGAACTATAATGTACAATTACCTATGAAATAATGCAGTACCGGTAGGTACTTAGCACTGTAGCAGTCTGAGAGTCGATCTACCCGTTAATACACATAAATGGCATTATAATTCAATAATTAACATTCGCTATTCCTGTTGCCTGTATTCCAGCCAATCTTATACTGTTGTTAAACAGGGTAAGTAATTTACCCAACTTGAGGAACTACTTAAATATACCAGGGCTACCCATACTGCATACTGGTACTGGTAACCTAAACAACCAACAATGGGGCCAAAACATAAACAGTTGTCTAATGACCCTGATATTGAACATAAGGTTGACAAGCTGGAAGAACTACTAAAAATAGTTAGTCTCGATATCAAGGAGATAAAGTCCAGCCTTAATGAAATTCAGGAAATTAAGAAAGAGAACATTGCTCTTAAACAAGATAATTTACGGCTGTCTGCAAAACTCGAGGAATCTATTAAGAATCATGATTCTCTGGAGCAGTACGGAAAACTCAATAACGTACTTCTACATGGTGCCCCACAATCTTCTGCAATCAGCGATAGAAACTACGTCATTCGGCTTCTATCCGACATCTGCGACATCCCTCCAAGTTCAGTCTACGTAGTCCATCGCTTAGGTGCTGGTATGGGAGACTCCGATCGTAGGTCTACCGGTACCCGCCCAATCCTGATAAGATTTATAGGCCACTCTTCCAGATATTCTGTGTTCCGAAAGGAAGTTAAGGATAAACTTCTGAAATTCCATGGTAGTCTATATTTCACTGACCACCTCACTGCTTATCACTCCCAGCTTCTCCGCAACCTGTTTCGCTTAAAGTCAGAAAAGGCAATTGATAGGGCGTACACCCGTTCTGGAAACATTTACGCGAAACTCACCCCCGAAAGTAAACCAATCCTTATTCTGAATGAAGCCGATATCAAGAAGTTAAAATGCCCAGTGGTTGGTGAACATATATCTGGCGTTGCCACTGCTGCCGTAACCGACTGGCAGCAGCCCTTTAGCAGACGGAGACCTCCGCGTTCGGAAGGAGTGACAACGCGAAAGGGATCAGTTCCTACCGACACTACAAAGTCTACAAACTCCTACGAAGTTCTCGACGAATCCTTAGCACATTCGCCTACCTCGGATGCGGAGTCTGAGATAATAGCATAGGAACAGGCTGTATTTCTTCCCTACAACTTGAAGGTTTTTTGCTTTATATTATGTACCGTTACCCGAGTATATTCGAATTTATTTCTCTTTTGTATTATATCTGGCTCTATCTAATTTAGCTCAGCAGTAAGAGCAGAAGAGCTGTCGGCTTTTTTAGATATGATGAAATTTCCTTAGTTTTTTCTTTTTTTTTTCTCTCTTTCCATGTTATTATATAGGCTACGTCATTATTATAATTATTACAAAGAGCTGTCGGCTTTTTGAAATATGATGAAATTTTCTTAGTTTTTTCTTTTTTTTTCTTTCCATGTTATTATATGGGCTACATCATTATTATAATTATTACAAAGATCCGCTTAATACAAGTAAAACTATAATGTCGGTATTCTGAAATATATGATGAAATTTTTCAGTTTTTTCTTTCTATATTAGTATATACCATAATGTAAGGATATACTGTATACCGGTATACAATTTAAACTATAATGCTGGCTTTTTGACATAGCGTCGCATGGCAATAAAAAGGCGCTAACTCAGCCATGCAACGATACGATTAAAATTTCTAAGTTTTTTTTTTCTAAGTTTGTGTATGTATATTTTTATAAGGTTCTCATTAATCTGACTGCTACTGCTACCACATGTAATTGCGTGAGGAAACAACTGCATTTACTTTTTTAACTTGTAATTAAAATATAAGTACCATATGTTTAGTTGTGATGTTGATTCGGCAAGCTGCGGGTTCTGCTTTTCTAAATTTAAAAAATCTGATAATATTTTTCATTGTAATAATTGTTCTACCACTTACCACCTCCCTTGTGGCTCACACCTTACAGCAGACCAACTTTTTTATGTGAACTCCCCAATGTGCATATACTGTTATAGTGAAACATTTCCCTTTACTGATGTGGCTGAAGATGACGCTGAGATATTTAACACTGAAAAATGTGAGAATGCCCAAAATGATTCAAATTATAATTCAAATATTTTTTCCAGTATTGATCCTGAAAATAACATTATGAGTAATATTGATACTTCCGGCTATTTTGATACAAATAAATTAACAGCTAAACTTAATGAAATTAACTCTTCTGATCATTTTTCAATATACCATTTAAACTGTAGAAGTCTGAAAAAAAATCTTTCGGCCATAACTGATTATTTACAGTCTTTAGAAACCAAATTTGATGTGCTATCTTTCACCAAACGTTTTTGGCCGATGATGACCCCACTAATTTAATAAATATTGAAGGTTATATAGGTCCATTCACCGATAATAGGGTAATTAAGGTAACTAAACGCAGTAAAATCATTAAACGGGGAGGTTGTGCTATCTACGTCCGCCAGGAACTAACAGTTACTGACCGTAGTGACGATCTAAAGGTGTCAGATATGGAGAACTGTTGGGTAGAAATTAAACGAACATCTAACCAATAACCCTTGATAATTGGCACAATTTATAGACCTGGTTCTTATAGTTATGATAATTTTGCACCTAAGCTAGACCAGTTATTACATACACTGAATGATAAAAAATACGACACTATTATAACAGGTGACTATAATATAGATCTACTTAGAAATACTACGGAATCTCGAGATTATCTTCAGCTAATAAATTCAAATGGTTTCTCCCAACAAGTAAATAATCCAACTCGTATAACAGATCATTCTAAATCCTTAATAGATCATATTTTATGTAACGTTACTGATGGAATTTGTCATCCGGGAGTTTTCCTTACAGATACTGGTACAACTGACCATTTCCCGACATTCCTACTTCTTTCTAAGTACTCTTGTCATTTTGACACACCTGAAGTGACCTATCTACGATTATTCAAAATTCAATAAAAATAATTTTATGACTGATTTAAGAAACGCGACCCTCTACGATTATCTGACCATATCATATTCCAGTAAAAGAAAAGTATTCCGTTTTTTACAAGAACTTCAAAACAATATGTGCCAATCACCTATCAGCCAAACGACTTTCTAAACGTACAACCCCAAAAAAACCCTGGCTATCTCAGAACTTAGTAAAGTGCATAAATAACAAAAATTGGCTCTATTCTAAATATGTTTCTAAACGATCTCAAGAAAATTACAACTTTTATAAAACATACCGTAACAAATTAACTTCATTATTAAGACGAGCTGAAAAGGAATACTTCTCTAAACAATTCCAAAAAAATCAGTCTGACATTAAAAAAACGTGGAGAACTATCAATTCAGCACTAAACCGGTCAAATAAATCCTCTGTGCCTAAACGCCTCTCAGTAACTACACCCTCTGGTACCACAAATATTACAGACCCCTATGAAATTGCCAATTCACTTAACGAGCATTTTTCAACCATCGGCACAAAATTACGACATGATATCACTGCTTCAAACCGCTCCCCTACTAAGCATATTCGTCATGGTCGACCCAACTCATTTACTCTTGTAGAAACCACTCCCGTTGAGGTTCAATATTATTTATTAAATCTTAATTCTAATTCATCAACAAACGATCCATTTCCAGTATATTTAGTTAAGCTTTGTTCTGAATTGTTATCCACCTATTTATCATACTTAATCAATTTGTCAATAATCAATGGTTTTTTTCCCGACAGAATGGGTTCCGTAAAGGTCGTGGGACCATGGAGCCCATTTTGGCACTTAGAAGGATAATTGAAGAGTTATCAAAAAAGAAAGACAGGCATCTGGCTGTTATCTTTGTTGACTTCTTCAAGGCCTTTGATTCAGTCTCTCGCTCACGTATGTTCAGCATACTTTCATTATATGGGATTCCTGATGAAATTATTGCAGCAATCAGATCAGTATACGATGGTTCGACAACATTTGTGTCTACTGTTGATGGTGACACAGAACCATTTGAAGTGTTATGGGGCGTCCTCCAAGGAGACACACTTGCACCATTCTTGTTCATTATTGTGGTTGACTATGTTCTACGCATGTCCTTAGATCATCATAATGATGATGGGGTGATGATAACTCCACCTACTGGCTCCAGAAGTCGAGGAAATCCTGCCAAGTACCTAACTGATCTAGACTTTGCTGATGACTTAGGAGTACTCTCAGAATCATTAGAGGGTGCCCAGCGGCTCCTCAGCTCATTAGAACATGCTGCTTCTAGTGTTGGTCTTTTTATTAACTCCAGAAAGACCAAAATTCTGACAGTTAACTTTGAAAGTCCTCAGCAAGTCTCTGATCGGATGAGCATAAGCTCAAAGGATGGTATGCTTGAGCATGTGGACGACTTCTGTTACCTGGGATCATGGATCCGGAAGTCAGATGAGGACCTTCGAATACGTAAGGGAAAGGCATGGGCAGCCTTGAATAGGCTTTCCAGGATTTGGAAGTCACCTAGAATTAATCGGAAACTTAAGGTCCGATTATTCAGAGCAGCAGTAGTTCCAGTACTCCTCTACGGGAGTCCATGCTGGGCTCTAACTGCTGAGGACACCAAATCTCTGGATGGCACATTCACAAGAATGCTACGCCGGGTACATTGTGTCAAGTACAATGCACACATCTCCAACCAGACACTATATAACATTGGAGGTGTCTCATTGGTTCCCCCAAGCTTGACACTAGAACAAAATCGCCTCCGCTTTGCAGGACATTGCTTTCGCCGTGAGGACCAGCCAGTGCATAATCTTGTACTTTGGCAGCCTCATGGAGTGAATAAGCATGGTGGACAGCCCATGACTTTCTTGAGACGCATCTTGAGGGACACTGGCCTTAAAGATGCGGATGATCTAGCAAATGTCATGGATGATAGGGAGTTGTGGCGGTGCAATTTTGTTGACAAGCCGGCACAGCATTCTTAAAAATGCAGCTGCAATGCAGCATGCCGATCCTAGTAGTAGTAGTAGTTCCCGACAGTTTAAAATTAGCTAAAGTAATCCCAGTATATAAAGGTGGTACCCCTGCGGATCGTAATAATTTTAGACCCATATCTATCTTGCCCATATTCAGTAAAATTTATGAACGAATAATATACACACAATTAATTTCATATATAGAACGCTTTAATATTTTATCACGTCAACAGTATGGATTTCGTAAAAAATACACAACTATGTACGCAATTTTGGATATCGTTGAAAATTTAAGACAAGCACTTGACTCCGGTGAATCTTCATGTGTGGTTTACATAGCTTTAAAAAAAGCTTTTGATACCCTCGACCACAAAATCATCTTAAAAAAAACTTGTTATGGAGTTCGTGGGTGTCAATTAAATCTGTTCACTGACTACCTCACCAACCGTTTCCAGCAAGTTTCCCTTGGCTCAGTTATATCTACGTCCAGATCTATAACAGTTGGTGTACCCCACCCAAGGCAGCTTACTAGGTCTCCTACTTTTCTTACTCTATATAAATGACCTACCCAACTCTCTCGATGTAACTACCACTCTATTCGCAGACGATACTACCTTATGTCATAGCTCTAAATCCTTACCTCTCGCATTATCGACTCTGAACAGTAACCTAAGCAGACTTTCAGACTGGTTGACTGACAATAATAAGCTAACCTTAAATATAAAAAAAACCGAATACTGTATTTTCTCCAATAGTAAGTCATATGGGGTCAACACTTTACCTAATGCAATAATCAATGACACTAATATTACCAAAGTAACCAGTGCTAAATATTTGGGGGTGCAAATTGATAATGAACTGTCTTGGAAGCCACACATCAATTTAATTCTTAAAAAAATATCTAAAACTAGCGGACTATTATATAAATAGAGACATATATTTCCCCTAAGAATTTTGTGTCTTATTTTCACATCTTTAATTCAACCATATTTACAATACGCAATTGCCTTATGGGGAAATACTTTTGCTTCAATATTACGCCCGCTTAGAACTAGAACCAACAAAATTGTACGTACAATTACTTTTAGTCATTATCAGGCATCCTCTGCACCACTATACAAAAAATTAAAAATTCTCCCAATAGATAAACTTTATAAATTCGAAGTAGCAAAATTAATGTACGACGTCAACAAAGGTTTTTCACCCCTTGCACATCTTTTTCAGCGAACTAGTAGTGTACACTCTTATGGCACCCGCTCGGCTACACACGGTAATTATTTTATCCCACGCGTTCGACTGCTCGTCGGACAAAATTCCCTGCAATATCAAGGTCCTGTCATTTGGAATTCTGTCAACGATAAACTTAAAAATTTACCAAATAAGCCTCTCTTCTGCAGGAAGCTTAAGATTAATCTTCTGGACTCTTTATAAATAGTAGTTACACAACGATATATACCTAACCAGTAGGCGTAGCTTCATTCGGAATGTGTTTTATTGTACTACCCGTGCATGGGGTGCCATATTCTACCCGGGCGCGGGGTCATGCCTGTATCCGGTGGGATGCCATATTCTACCCGGGCGTGGGGTCACGCCTGTATCCAGTGGGATGCCATGTTCTACCCGGGCGCGGGGTCACGCCTGTATCCGGTGGGATGCCATGTTCTACCCGGGCGCGGGGTCACGCTCTTCGCCCATTGGGTCCTTGAATATTCAGATTAATACTGGGATAAATATTTGAATTTTGGTATACTATCGGTAAAAATTAACACCCTAAATTTTATATTACTATTAGTTAAATTAAACACTCTTTAAATTAAATTAAATTTAAAATCATAGTATCTCATTAGGTTCCGAATAGCCAAATTAATCTAAATTACATCAAATATTCCACCAATCAAAACATTCCACCTCTAAGTAAGCCGCGTCAGTATAGAGGACTTCCATGACTTCTTTTACTGTATTTATATTTAACATTATAAATATCTTAATATTTAAGGTTTCATAGTTATATCATTGGTCGCTAATATATTATATACACTTTTTTCTTAATATTGCCCTGCTTTACTCTTAGAACTCGTTGTCTTGCCGATCAATACGTGTAATTTAAGGATATTATCTCTTATTGTATTGCCATACCACCATACCTAAAGGTGGCGGCAATTACTAGCACCACCGTGCTACACGGTGTCTCCATCCATCTAAATTAATAAAATTATCAATTTGTAACAATTTAAGTATTCCCATTGTGTATGTATGTATTGTTATTATTGGAAATATTATTGGAAAATAAACTGAAATTGAATTGAATTGAATTGACATCATCTGTTGCCACTTCTCATGTTCTGGAAGACTGGCTAAGAAGTTTCCTAAGGTGGTTCTGATTGTGTGCTACTCTCCAACTAGTGTTGCCCCTGTAGAGGAGGTGGAAAAATTTCTACCACGATCTACAAGCAGCTACTGATGGAGTGGATCAGCATGCATTCTTAACATTCCTGGGAGACTTTAATGCAAGTCTGCATCAATCACCTACATCGCCCTGGGTCTATAGCAATAGTGTTAACCGAAATTCTGTCCATCTTCAGGATTTTATCTCTACTACTACTACTAGGATCGGCATGCTGCATTGCAGCTGCATTTTTAAGAATGCTGTGCCGGCTTGTCAACAAAATTGCACCGCCACAACTCC
>JAUCBJ010004546.1:0-24569 GCA_032718475.1 Nemertoderma westbladi | reverse complement strand
CCTTAAGTTCTATTGACCCACTGTATGTTTGCGTTAGGCCCTAAACCCCCCCTTGTCTGCAGCAGCTCGTCAGCCCGCATCCTTGATACCGGTAGTGACCAAACAGCCACAGGCAGCCCGCCCACATGCAGACTGCTACCCCAACCAACAACCTGCAGACCTCCTGATTTACCACTGTGGTACATAATAATTACATATAATTACTGAATTATAATAACTTAATCTATCTTTAATCTGTTTCTCCAGTTATGCTGCACCACCATTTCACGTGTACATGTTCTTAGGTTATGTCGGTAGTCCTACCATTTTATTTAAATTGATCTATTTTTAATGTTTATATTATAACAATGAACCGCTGAGGACGCCCGCAACGGGTGAAATGCGCATACGGTAACATTTAATTATTTTTACACCTCGTGGCAAGACCCTCTACACCCCCAACAGATTCTCCACCCCCGGAGTATACCTGAATTTAATTTAATGTCTGCAAGTGAGACGTTAGTGCCCGCGTGTCATTAGTGCCCGATGATTTGTATGCAAGTGAGACGTTAGTGCCCGCGAGTCATTAGTGCCCGGCGCACGGGTACCATGTCTGCAAGTGAGACGTTAGTGCCCGCGTGTCATTAGTGCCCGATGATTTGTATGCAAGTGAGACATTAGTGCCCGCGAGATGTTACTGCCTGAGGACCTTGTCTGCAAGTCAGAAGTTAGTGCCCGCGAGTCATTACTGCCCGCGGGTACTAATGTCTCAGGACTATAGTGCCCACGAGTCATTAGTGCCCGGGAACAATGTCTGCAAGTGAGACATTAGTGCCCGCGAGGCATTAGTGCCCGAGGACTTTGTCTGCAAGTGAGAAGTTAGAACCCGCGAGTCATTAGTGCCTGCGGGCACTAATGTCTCAGGACTATAGTGCCCATGAGTCATTAGTGCCCGAGGACCTTGTCTGCAAGTGAGAAGTTAGTGCCCGCGAGTCATTAGTGCCCGCATTGTATTTGGAAGTTAGTATAAAGCAATCCGTTTTTCTTCTTACTTATACCCCATTCAACCAAAGTCATCGTCAACGGCCTCCTCCATTAACATACACCAATTTAATTAAAAAATGTACTACTTTACATTTAATTCGTCGACAAAATGTCAGACAGTCCACTGAGTATTTTTCTTGAAATCATTAATTCATTATAATATATCAGAGTTAGTGCGTCCTCGGACGATTATACTGTGAGTACTGCACCTTGTTCTATTTTATTACACACTGTCTCCAGTAAAGTTAAACAAATTAAACGATACTCAATCAAAAGTAGATTATATATAAACAATCAAACGCCGTTGCTTAATCCTTATTCCTTGAAGACTTTACCGCAAATCCAAATAATATAAATACTACCATGTCTAGCTGAGGTAGAAAAAAAATTTTAATAAAACAAAGATCGAAGTTGAACTTAAAATGTTAAATAACGAGATGCGGGAACTAAAGACTGGAAATTTGTACCTTTGAAGTTTGGAGAAAGTCACGACTCGTTGGCATCAGCAAGAACTAAAGAAGCGCGAAATGTCTTCCTGGCCTGTTGTATTTATTACATATACTAACTAAGTCGCGAGGCGGGCACTATCGTCCTATGGGACATTAGTGCCCGCGATAATGCGACTAAGTGACCGCGGGCACTACCACTAACGTCTCGCGGGCACTAACGTCCCATGGGACATTAGTGCCCGCGATAATGCGACTAAGTGACCGCGGCCTCCGCGGGCACTAAAGGTACTGAGACATTAGTGCCCGCGGGCACTAACGTCTCGCGGGCACTAACGTCCTATGGGACATTAGTGCCCGCGATAATGCGACTAAGTGACCGCGGCCTCCGCGGGCACTAAAGGTAATGAGACATTAGTGCCCGCGGGCACTAACGTCCCAAGACCTCAAGAAGAATTATATATTACAGTATATATACAAATCTCCAGCGTGTGTTTGTCTGTGTACTGGAGGTATGTGTGGTCGTCTGGTTACTGTTCGCTTAACTGTAGGCTTATATCGAATTTAAACTTGCTAATTATATTGAAATTTAAAATATCATGGGGGTAAGAATACACTGAGGGGTGAATTTTTAGGGGGGTGGAAATTATCTGCTACAGTACACCAGCTTATACAGTATTACGTAGTAGTGTACAGTATTACGTCGATTTTATTTGGATTGGAATAATAGATTCATTGTGTAGGGCAGTGGGAATTGGTTATTGTTCATGTTGTGAGTCGGGATTCTATTTTTAATATTGATGACTCATATTCTGGCAGACTAGTTGGAGCCTAGGAGAGGTTGTTGAAGGGGTTGTCTTCCCCAGAGTCTTCCGTGTTTGTTTGTAATCAATTAGCTAATGTCGTAAATCAAGTTGACATGTGTATTCGTTCGTTTAAATAATTTTTCTCATAATGCTGTTGTTCCTTTCAAGGTCATTATGTTCCATAAATTGGTGAATTTAATAGTATAGAAGTAAACTGCCCTCCCATTCACCTTATATCAATAAAACTTTATAACGAGACGAGGTTTAATCGGGATTGGTGATTGATTTTATATCATGACTGGTGTAATTACAATCAGTTGATTTCCCCCTGAGAGTCATGTGCAGTGTCATTTAACGGTGGCGCTGCTACAGGTGGAGGGGGGGGGGGGGGGGGGTAACACTCCCCACCAATAATGGCAGATGCAAGTGGGCGTGGCGCAACACGAGCTTTTTTTGGGGGGCGGGGGGGGGGGGGGGGGGTGAAGGAGTAGTTTAAAAATATGATAATAATAATATTCCCTTAGCAGAGTAAACTGCTCTGGGGCCGTTTCCCAGGTTGCGGATCGGGATAACATTTCACACATCGCACTAATTGCGATTGTGATTTGTCTGCTTATACGACTGCGTATTATATTAGATGGGAGGCAGTTTGTTGGGGTTAAGGGTCTTTGGACGTTAGTGCCCGTGACACCTTAGTGCCCGCGATAAATTAGTGCCCGCCTTGCGACTTAGTTAGTACAGTATATGTAATACTGTACATCATACAGGCCAGGAAGACATTTCCCGCTTCTTTAGTTCGTGCTGATGCAAACGAGTCGTTACTTTCTTCAAACTTCAAAGGTACAAATTTCCAGTCTTTAGTTCCCGCATCTCGTTATTTAACATTTAAATTTCAACTTGGATCTTTTATCTTTTATTCAACTGTCTGACATTTTGTCGACGAATTAAAAGTAAAGTAGTACTTTTATTTAATTAAATTAGTGTATGTCGATGACTTTGGTTGAATAGGGTTTAAGAAAATAACGGATTGCCTTAACTATGTACTAACATCCAAACACAATTCGGCCACTAATGACTCGCGGGCACTAACGTCTCACTTGTAGACATGGTTCCCGGGCACTAATGACCCGCTGGCACTAAAGTTCTAAGACATTAGTGCCTGCGGGCACTAACGTCTCACTTGTAGACATGGCTCCCGGGCACTAATGACCCGCTGGCACTAAAGTTCTAAGACATTAGTGCCTGCGGGCACTAACGTCTCACTTGTAGACATGGTTCCCGGGCACTAATGACCCGCTGGCACTAAAGTTCTAAGACATTAGTGCCTGCGGGCACTAACGTCTCACTTGTAGACATGGTTCCTGGGCACTAATGACCCGCTGGCACTAAAGTTCCAAGAGATTAGTGCCTGCGGGAACTAACGTCTCGCGGGCACTAATGTCCCCAATCGTTTAAGTCATTCTTGGTTTGTCAGTCGTCCAATCCCATCTGTTTCTTGGAGTCTGTGTGATACATGTTCGTTACGGAATAATATATACCGGTATATATATAATATATATATATATATGTCTATATATAATCCTTATACTGAGAGGTCAGCCTCGGGCCGAACAGTATACATGTACGGTAGTGCTGGCGGTATGCAAGTACACACCACCTTCATACCATACCTGACCCGTGTATGGTCATTATGGTCTTGGGTCAGAGGACGCACATACGTTGAGCACCACTGTTGCACACACTATTGATACACACTCACATCGAATACACGAGGCATACAAGGACGGCAGATAAACTGTCAGTTATGCACCGATATCTTACATATTATTTAGGTAATTCTCGCTGAAATTATTATTTATATTGCAGGATGTAAAAGGAAACCAATTAAATTAATTATTTTTGCTGTTGTTCTACAGTATTTGTTTATTTTCGTCCAGTTTATTATGATAATATAGTCAGACATGTTTATAATATCCTGTCTAATCTATCAAACCTGATAAATAGTTTACCTTATATCAATATATCCCATTAATTAACATAAACAGTATCTGTAGGTATCTCCCAAGTCTCAAGAGACCTTGAAACCATAAAATTAACCTTATAGCCGATGGGTGTAGGCCTACTGTATGTATATTACCCTTACTCCTCTGACAGACCATGTGATTTTATCACTGTACCTCTGGCCGGGGTGCCCCACCAGTTCTTGTGCCTACTGTATTAGTCTGTCTATTACAGTATTTCTAGGCCCCTATATATCTATCAATGTGGGACGAGCAACGAAGTAAGCGAGTGAGCTCAGCACAGCATAACGGTACCCAACCGCTGTTTTCAACCGTTGTCTGCTGTCGTTCGTGCTGAGACAAATGTTGAAGGCTACCAACTCAATATTTGATGAAATTAGCTACGATTTACTCATATTACACCAAAACATGTCACTTTTGCACCAAAGTGGTTACGTTATTCACCCAATTATATCACTTCCCACACCAAAAAAATACCCACCACCAAATAAATCATTGTGCACCAAATAATATCAGAAAACACCAAATTATTTGACATTTTTCACCAAATTATATGTTTTTTCACCAACACCAATATATTTGTTATGCATCAAATAAGTTATATTTGCACCAAATAATATCACTTTACACCAATTAATACCACTTTACCACTTAATGGGACATTCTCATGGGCGTTCGGGCTCGCGGCTCCAGGTACTCCCATTCGCCGTATTCGCTCCTCCTTGCCGTTGTTCCGGGAACCCCTGTTCGCTCCTCCTTGTGCCTTGCCGTTGTCCAGTTTACTCTCCGTTCGCCGTATAAATAAGCAAGTATACAGTGCTGCAGTGCTTGTACCGGTGACTGCTGCTCTCAAGGACTACTGATAACGAAGGACTTCAAAATGACATAACGGAAGGAACTACATAATTTATAAACACAAAAAATATAGAAAACAATACACGAAAGCAACAGATAATTGAAAAATTAATACCAGAAATAGATTCTCCATAATTTTTTACCCCAGAATGTGTATGTTTATCATTCTAACTGGTTACCAGTAACAAAAACAACATGACCTTCGCTAGCGAAGTCTGGATTTACGGTGTGCCTGTACTATAGTACTAATATACTGTAGCAGTCCCTGCAGTAACAAACTGCCCCAATTTATACAAATTTGCTATTTTCCAAGCAGCCCAATCAGCTGCTCTAGCGCCCCGGAGTGAAGTTCCTGGCCTGATCTCTGGCTCCCGCAGCCGTCCGGCCGATGTATACCTCCCCAACTGGAAGAGGGGTCAACCCATGGCACTCGATGTCACTGTTATCTCCCCTCTCCAGTCCCGAACTATGTCCCATGCCGCCACTACCCCTGGACATGCCCTCATTGTCGCCCGGGAGCGTAAGATCGTGGCCCACGCCGAGGAGTGTCACAGCTTCGGGGTCGGGTTCACCCCTCTCGTAGTGGAGGCTCTTGGTGGTTGGGACCTGCACTCCAGCGCCATCTTGCGGGAGATAGCGCGTCTGAAGGTGAAGAGCCTGCGTTGCAGCATTCCCGCGTCGGATGCAGTCAGGCATCATGTCAGGCAGCGCCTGTCTGTTTGTTTGTGGCGTGGGAATGCTGCAATGTGGCTCCGCAGAAGCCCAGTCTTACCCGCTACTGTGGATGGAATCCGGTGAATAGTCTGGCCATTCAGGCTCTCTCTGGGTTCCTTCCACAGAGGCGGTTGTTACTTTCGTTTCTGCTGCTGTTTCGTTCTGGGGCGCAGCCACGTTCCCAAAAGTGGGGGGGACGATAAAATAAATTTAGGTCCGGCATAACCCCCCCCCCATAAATTTTTTTTTTACAAATCTTAATGAGATTGTATGAAATTTGAAACATGGATAGTTTCACCTACCTCCCCCTTACTGGGTGAGTCATAAATTTTATTTTCGCTTTCATTCTTTAGCTACACGCGTTTGAAAAAGGTGTTTAAAAGATAGAAATATGCGCGATACAAGGACAACTCTACAGTTCTACAACTCTACAGTTGATTACAGTTCTACTGTAATCAATGGCCCCTCAAGCCGGCCTGGACTCTGGCTGTGCCAGTCCTTTAGTAAAGTTGTCCTTGGCGCTATATACAGTCGGGGTCTCAAAGTGCATCTGTTCTTTGAGATTTTCTCAAAGTTTTTCTAAAAGTGTCTAAAAGTCATTTCATTACTCCCAACGGCCGCTTTGAATTCTTGTAGACACTTTTAGTTGGGAATCTCAAAGTGATTTCCTGCTTTTAGGCACTTTGAATTCTTTGAGAAATGTCACTTTGAGGTAGTTTGCGGCACTTTTAATTCTTTGAGAAAATAAACTCCGAGGCATTCCTGATTGACAGCTCGTGGTAAGTTAACTGAGAGGCAGAGGCATTCTCGGGGAACAATATTATGCGGGCAACAAAGTGATACTTGTGTGCTGGCCAGTTGTTGCATAGAAGCTATATTCCCATTAATTTATCAAATTTAGGTTCCTGAGAGGTCATAACGGGATGGGTTTTCGGTCGCAAGTACAAATTGAATTTACGGCACCCTAAAGTCTTTCTAAAAAACATTCATTCAAATAATACATGAAACATAATTAGTGAAACAAGATTAATGCTTGACAAGATTGATTATTTTAATAACATAATACAATATCAGATTAACAATTAATATAAGAGAAACTGCACTGTAGCATCTCTGTGTATATGCAGTTTCATTATAATGACCTAAAGAAGCCCTGTTGGGAGAAAGCTTGTAATAACATTTGTTATTCATTTCATTAGTCACCTCAGGTCAACCCGTACTACCTTAACTGTTTAATTAATATGATAACTATGTTGACGAGAGCGCGAGAATTCCTTCTTAAAAACTAAGAAAGGCTTTCGACTTTCAAGTACGATAGAACGGCTACAATCTTGTGTTGTTTTAGCTTAATAGAGATATTAAAATATCCCCTGCCGCTTGCGTTTATATTTGAGCATATTTTAAATGTTTGCCTCATATTCAATTGATGTG
The DNA here is from genome assembly GCA_032718475.1 of Nemertoderma westbladi. Lineage (NCBI taxonomy): Eukaryota > Metazoa > Xenacoelomorpha > Nemertodermatida > Nemertodermatidae > Nemertoderma > Nemertoderma westbladi. The sequence continues at coordinate 17,273 of JAUCBJ010004546.1, read as the reverse complement.
TACCGCCTTCTGGCAAAGCGGCACCCAGTTTAAACTATCAATCACTGCTAGTGAGTAGCGACCTACTGTACGGACGGCGACCTTCAAACAAACAGGTGCAGAGTCGGAAAGAACTGTCACATGCTTTGCTTGACTTGTGATACCATTTGATTACATAATAGATTTTGGCAGACTGGGCGGTCGCCCTGACCATATGCATTGCGCACCAACAATGCCTAAAACATCTATGGGAACAGCTAATTAGTGCGCTTGAATCATTTATCTTTATTCCTGCCTCTATCGTTATTCTTTACTTTGTATAACACAATTTACAGTGCGGCAAAGTATGGCTGGTTGACCATTGAAATGCATTGGTAAAGGTATTCGGCGTTCACGTGGGCTAAACAAATTTAAACAGTACAGTTTTAGCACTATACATTAATATAGATAGGGCAACAGACAAACTGTCTATAACACAAATACCAACACATTCCGATAGCCCGCAATTATGGCGTCTCTAAAGAGTCCAAATATAAATTAATAAAATCCTCTATGAAACAATAACAATAAAAATACCTACAAAAAATACTGCTGTATTAAATATTAGTTACTGCAGTAACATATAACAATTACTGCAGTAACAAATATTTATTACTGCAGTAATAAATATTTATTACTGCAGTACTGTAATAAATATTTATTACTGCAGTAATAAAAATTTATACTGCAGTAATCAATATTAATAAATAATTGAATAAAAATTTCTACTGCAGTAACAAATTATTTGTTACTGCAGAAAAAGAAAATTTTTTATTACTGCAGTAAGTTTAATTCTTACTTTCAGTAACAAATATTTATTACTTATTATTTATTACTTATTTATTGTATTTTTTGGAGGCATCTTTATTGTTTCATAGAGGTTTTTATTACTTATATTTTACCCTATAGTCAAAGTCAATATACCCCATACCATAGCCAGCTTCAGGCAGGACTGTATGAAATGACTGACAGTACTACTTTGAAATCTTTGAGGACACTTTGTCATTTTCTTGGACCACTTTTAGAAATTTGAGACACTTTTAGTTCTTTGAGAAAATCTCAAAGAACAGATGCACTGTGAGACCCCGACTGTATGTAGTACAGTATATAATACTTAATATTGTATTGAGATTAATATTGATAATTGTATTGAGATTAATATTGATAATTGTATTGATATTAATATTGTATTGTATTGTATTAGCTACGATTTACTCATATTAACCAAAACATGTCACTTTTGCACCAAAGTGGTTACATTATTCACCCAATTATATCACTTCCCACACCAAAAAAATACCCACCACCAAATAAATCATTGTGCACCAAATAATATCAGAAAACACCAAATTATTTGATATTTTTATGTTTTGTCACCAATATACAGTATTTGTTATGCACCAAATAAGTTATATTTGCACCAAATAATATCACTTTTACACCAACTAATACCATTTTACCACCAAATTGTATACCGCATATCACAGAGTATGTAAACAGAATGTCGTTTGAAAATTCAAGTGATATGTACGTTTTGGTGTAGAAGTGAGCTATTTTGGTGGAAATTGAGCCGTTTTGGTGGAAAGTGATCGATTTTTTTAAACTAACGAATTGGGGCAAACAGAAAATTTAATTAATACGTTTTGGTGTAGAAGTGAGCTAATTTGGTGGAAAGTGGGACATTTTCGTGGAAAAGTGATTTTTTTTAACTAATCGATTTGGTGCAAAACGTATCTAATTTGGTGGGCAAATAATTTGTTGCGGATGAAATTAAACCAAACTTGGTACACCTGTAGTCTGTCAAATTTGCAGGGGGTTCAGCAGTTCTCAAGTACTAGAGGCCGACTATGAAACGAAATATATGGTACCCCCACCCACCAGTACTTTATATATCTACCGATGCCTTCAATAGGCGAAGCCAAGTATGGGTTATAGGAATATAATCAACGCAGTAGGCAGTACTCGTCTTCATTATTATAAACGTCGTTGTGCTCGTCCTGTTTTGTATTTAAACATATTTCCTAAACACAGACTGACGGACGATCTTTATAACTACTGATGCATTCAATAGGCGAAGCCAGGTATGGTTAATAGGAATATAGTCTACACAGTACTCGTCTTCATTATATGCCTCGTTGCGCTCGTCGCTCGTCCTGTTTTGCATTAAAATATTTTTCCTAAACCAAGACTGACGATTTTTATACAGTTATAACTATGCGAAGTTTCGAAACTGTGCGAGTAACTGCTGATACATCTATGTGGAGGATGTAGGACAATTCGGTCCCGGACAATTCGGTCCCGGACAATTCGTTCCGGACAATTCGGTCCCGGACAATTCGGTCCCAAAACACTAAATAAATGGGACCGAATTGTCCGGGACCGAATTGTCCGGGACCGAATTGTCCTAGGACCGAATTGTCCTAGGACCGAATTGTCCGGGACCGAATTGTCCGGGACCAAATTGTCCGGTTCCTGATAGCAACTTTTTAGTGCTTTTTGTGATATTGGTGAATATTCTAGAACATTAGTAGAGATATTTGTTATGGTAGCTAGTGTTATTTACTTGCTAGAATTTTTTGAAATTTTAAAAGGGGAAAATACTGTATTTTTTTTATTTTTGTTATTGGTAGTGTTCGAGAACATTATTATATATTATTTATTAAGGTGTAGCTAGTGTTTTTTTTTACTAGCTAGCATTTCCTTGAAATTATAAAAATACCTGTGAAAACAATGATATTTCAGAATTAGGCCTAAACTGTTGCTGATTATATTAATTACCAACAATATTGATGATATTATAACAGTCCCTGAATGAGATCCAGCTATTATCTAGGATAATAATTTAGGCTTGTTAACCAGCCAACAACACATACAGTATACTTACGCAATATATTAAAAAAATCAGCTTTAAACATTTTAAATACATACTATTACTAGCTAGTAAATAATTAACAAGCTCCATAAAAACACCATAGCTACCATAAATAATAATGTTAACAAAAAAAAGTAAATTTTTTTTATTTAAAAAAAAATACTAGCTAGCAAAAAAAAACACTAGCTACCATATAATAATATATATTAAGGTTCTAGAACATTCACCATTATATAGTACAGTACCAATTAAATTTGGTCCCGGACAATTCGGTCCCGGACAATTCGGTCCCGGACAATTCGGTCCCGGACAATTCGGTCCCGGTCAATTCGGTCCCGGACAATTCGGTCCCATTAATATGCATGTTTTGGGACCGAATTGTCCTAGTCAGTATCCGGACAATTCGGTCCCGGACAATTCGGTCCCGGACAATTCGGTCCCAAAACATAAAATTAATGGGACCGAATTGTCCGGGACCGAATTGTCCGGGACCGAATTGTCCGGACCGAATTGTCCTGCTTCCTATGTGGAGATGTGTGATACAACGCCAACGCATCGTATGCCGATGTAGTAATATGGGTATTGAAATAATATCAAATCAATGTACACTCTTAAAGCTGCAGCGAAAAAATGTAGATAATTTCCTAGGTTACATATAAAATAATAATATTATTATTAAGAACATTAATTTTACTACTTTGCAATAATTAAATTAAAAAAAACCAGACAAATATATTGCGGAATAAACTATTTCAGATATAAGCCTACAACAGTCAATATATTTTCTGTCACCTGAGATAGTAAGTACAGTAATACAACATTTATAGTATAGAGTCAATAGGAATTGAAATACAGGCAGTGTATGGTTGGAGTTATGTCTGGGTTGCTATAGCAATACTACTGGCTGCCTATTACAGTACAATTCCCCTCTGGTAAGGCTACACCAACATCTCCCAGCCAGCTAGCAGCTCTACACCCCCGCAGAGACTATGTTGACCAATAATGGGCAGGATTAAATTTGTATTCAATAATTGTACCGCTTTAATTACGTTTAGATCAATTAAAGACACATTTATTAAAGCAAATCACTTTGAACTAATTAAACACTATAATAGAATGGGGTATGTGGATTACATCTGTATAATTTTTAAGTATAATTATTTAAATCTTATACTGTAAAATAATTAATTTTCTTTAACAGGCAGGTTGAAAATGCAGTTTTTACCGTAATCACCTTAATTAACTAATTAATTGCTATTATCTTAGCTTCTCGAAGGCCACACGGAAATTCAACTTGGAAAATTTCTAAACTTTTGCCAAACAACATGTGTACCAAGTTTGGATAGATTTCATCGAAGATTGGCCGAGTTATTAACGTTTAAAATTGAACACTGCAAAAAAAGCGACAGAACGACAGGTTGATTAATGGTAACACTACGCTAAGGCTCCTCACTCACTTCGTGGCTCGCCCCACAGGTTGATTAATGGTACCCCTACGCTAAAAGGCTCACTCACTTCGTGGCTCGCCCCACAACAGACACACCGATTGAGTTAGTGGTACATACCTGTATGCTAAGCTCGCTTACTTTCGTCGCTCGCCCCACATTTAACTGTTTTAATTGGAATTTAATTTTTAAATGTTAAATTAATCCCCAATGTGTTTGGGCCACTACGCTACTTTGGCATCAGTGTTTATAATTAATTAACATGTCATGTTTTCCTGTTACAAGTTTGTTCTAGAGAATTTAAATATGCATAATTACTAATAATTAATTACAATTAGGGCCTATAGCAGGGTCGCTTAAGGCTAAAAGATAGCAAAACCGTTAATTGCCGGACAAAAGCATGAAAATGTGACTATATATGTGAAAAAATATGTATATTAATCTCAACCTGTATACCAAAAGAATTGACTACTTCCATAGCAACAGGATGACTTTTTCATAGCAAACGGATACTTTTGGTCGTATCTGTTATTAAAACTCGCCATATAGAAAAATTACGTTTATATGACTGGGTTGGTTTAAAATTAGAAGTCCGGTACACGTTTCCATAGCAACAAGGTGACCTTTCCCTAGCAACCGCTGTATATTTATTGTAATTACAGTACAGGCCACCAGAAAACGCAGATTTGTACAATTGTGAACACATTTTATCAAATGTGTACCAGTGTAATGTAATGTTGTTGAACGGGACAATTGAACATAATTGAACATAATTGAATTGGCAACAACCAAAATTTTTTCGCCAAAGGATACAATTGAATACTTTTGAAACGCTTAGTAATCTGGAAACTCTCTGTAGTTTGCCGAGAACTGTCACTCACTGCAGCTGGAAATGCGATAAGGATTTTGTTTACCTTTATAGTGTGCGGTTAATAGTGTCTAGTAGGCAGACCTATAGTTAGTGATGTTAAGGCATCTTCTGGTGTATCTCTGTGCCCTCTCGGTGTCAGACTAATGGCGCGACATCTCCCTGCACTAAATTAATTATTCAATGGTCTAGGCTCGTCCATCCATATACCCATCCACTCCATGAACCTCCATGTGGTCTTGTATGTAGTTCTCCGTATTGGTAGACAATACAGCCCATGTCCACAATGTTACGCCCTGGGGACTCTCTCATCTACCTGATATCAGACATACAGGCGCACCGCACACTAAGCCTTTGTCGGTCCCAGCAAGTTAGCTAGATAACTCGCCATAACCTGCCAATCAGATGACTTGAACAAATGTGTTCACATGTGATCACATTGGGTGAAATCTGCTTTTTCTGGTGGCCTGTACTGTATGATTGAAACTTGGGATAAACAACCTGTCTAACAATAGAAATGGTTTGTAGTAACATTACACGTTTCCATAGCAACACGGTGACCTATATCTACAGTAGCAACTACCTGAAATTTAGTGCAATTATCATTGAAAGTGGAGCCACAGGACAAACCGATACTCCCTTCACCAACTGATTTCGGTTGGGTATTTAATACTCAATGGAATCCCGTCTGGAGTTCAAAGCCAGAAGCTGCAACGATGTGCCCCGAACTCATTAAATGGCATCCAAAAAGCACAATTGCACAAACTGCAAGTGTGGGAAGGCTGGGTTTAAATGCACAGTATGCACTTACTCTTGTTATTGATCTTATACCTGTGACCACCTTTGAGTGCCTTTATGGGTATATTTAATATATATATCTATAAAAAGTACTTCGAACAATTTTTAGGTTTTAGATCAGTCATACTCATATAGGCCATATGAGTATGACTGATCTAAAACCTTAAAAAATATGCACCTTACAAGCGAAATAGTAAAAATTGTTCGAAGTACTTTTTATAGATTGTTAGAGGGACTTAGACGTAGCCTTACTGTATATCAATCACATATGATTCGTATAATTAAAAGAATTGGTATAAGTATAAATACTAAATAATTTTAATTTACAATCTTGTGGGCTGTGTATTTGATGTATAAACACATTAATCTCATAAAGCCAAAAGTGCAATAATGGATATCACCTTTTGTTACTATGGAAAGCATTACTATGGTATCAGCTCCAATATAACTACTAACCATATTTCTACACACACATGGTGTTTATCTCCAGTTTCAATCTTAATTACACTAAAGTTCAGGCAGTTGCTATGTCACTACTAACCATCTTATATTGCTAGACAGGTTGATTATACTGTACCAAGTTTCAATCATAATTTCATTAAACATATAGCGGTTGCTAGGGAAAGGTCACCTTGTTGCTATGGAAACGTGTATCACCATCATAGCAGTGTCATTACAAACAATATTCTATTGATATACATGTTGTTTATCCCAAGTTTCAATCATAATTCCATTGAATATACAGCGGTTGATAGGGAAAGGTCACCTTGTTGCTATGGAAACGTGTAATCCGACTTATATTTTTAAACTAACCAAGTTATATAATAGGAATTTTTCTTTGTAACGAGTTTCAATAACAGATACGACCAATTTTACCCGGTTGCTATGAAAAAGTCACCCTGTTGCTAGGGAAGTAGTAAATTCTTTTGGTACACATTCTTTTGGTACTTTTGGTTCATAGTAATCTACACATTTTTTTACATATATAGTGACATTTTCATGCTTTTTGTCCGGCAATTAAACGATTTTCACCTTAAGCGACCCCACTACTACTGTACCAACCAGCAAACTTTTTATAATTCAATGCTCTTTCATTCAACACGTAATAAAATTTAAGAAATCCCACCAAAACATTTACAAATTTTATTATTTTATATTTTTTTCATCTCGGGAAAAATCAATGCAATCCTTTGGGTTTCTTTTTCCCATATGGAAAAAACTAATTATATTTATCCCGATGTTGGGGTATATTCGAGCCAGAAAAAGGTCAATCTAACAATAAAATTAGATTCGCCATTGTTCATGATAAGCAATTTGAAGCTTTTAAGGTCCTCATTTTGTTATTTCCCTCATTGTCGCTCGGGAATTGACATCACTGGTGCGCAAAGCTATAAAGTGATATTCTTTGCCAAATGACGTATATTAATTACAGCATAGTTATTATTTTGTTTATAGTTTGGAACTAGACATTTTAGAAATGAAAGGTGGAAATAGTACAGAAGTTTAGTTAGAATGAAAGTTGTCGGGTATTGCACTGTTAATATACAGTACAGTAGCTTACCCATAAAGGTTAACTTAACTGTCAGGACCAATAGGGGCATTTCCACAGTGAGACAACTTGCCCAATAATATTTACCTAAGACACTTTCCCTATGAGTGACTTCCACAATAAATAGATCTAGTATGGTCACTTTCCCAATAGGCCAGTTTTCGAATAGGACACTTGCCCAATATATGGCCCATGTGAAGAATACCAGACTTTCTGCCGTTATATTTCATCTTGCAGTTACCCACATGTGAAGAATACCAGGTTTTCACCAAAAATACAGGTTACAGAAGGGCTGAATCTAACCAAAACAATAAACGAATTAGTATATGTACAGGTTATAAGACAGAAATAAGCGCTGTAAAACACTTAATAAAGATAAATTTGAAAAAATTACAAATCTTCATATATAAAATTCCAATAAAAAGTCGACTAAAAAGTGAAATCCTGGTATTCTTCACATGGGCGCAATATTTTGAGATTTAGCTTTATTTAATTAAGAACAGTAATGGAAAGGAGCAGGTTACAGTGGCGGGGCGGTGTTTTCTAATCAAAACATTAAACTATAAATTATTTCACTTGCTGTCAATATGCGCTGAGGATCACTATTTTCACTTTCGCTCAATGTGCGCCACTATCTGATTACGTGATGCAGTAGGCCTAGCAAAAGGCAGAATAGTAGGGCCTAAATGGAAATTATGGTCTCAAAAATTATTGGGCAAGTGACTTATTCTGTAAGTTGAGTACCGGTATTCGCCAAGTGACCTATTGGGGAAATGTCCTATTGGGCAAGTGTCTGCCTGCATCCGTACCCAAAGGTTCCACATAGTCAAAGCTCAAAGATTCCACAACTGTGGAACCTTTGACGTTATCCTTGTTAAAGTGATATAAACAAATGTAAAATGCCAGCCATTGGTAAATTCTAAGGTGGGAACAAGAAGTTACTTTGGCGTTATGGCGTCCACTAATAGTACTGGAGTTCCTTAAATCACGTGGTTGGTTGTTACCTCAAGGTACTGTATATTACACCTGCTAGCTCAGTCCTGACAACTTATCATTAAATTATTGCTGACGTACGCAAACAAACAAACTGCTTAGCAAAGCAAGCCAAACTCACGCCCCCCGCCTCCATAGTGTCGTATGTCGTAAGCCAAGTTAATATAATCAAACACACCCATTTTACATCACAGGGGAAATAGAGAGAGGGGAGACATGAAATGACGTATGGAATCAAGTTTGAACTCTTTCCAGGGGAAAATCAACGCAAATACTATTACGGAATTACAAATGAAAATTAAACTGTAACCTGCCTGCTGTGATATTGACTCTCGTTTATTGTTTTGGTTATCAAAATGTAACCTGAACCTTTACTTATTTAATTCATATTTAACATTATTAATTCGCCCGCCGATTATTAATTGCTTCAAAAGTTAACCGTCCACACCCTGTCCCCAGACACATAACGTCTTGTAATTCTCATATTTGCTATAGTGATTTGGGTAACAAAAATTCACATCACAATCAAAGGAACATCCTGGCATCCTGAGCGGTAACATATAGCGTTAATACTTAGTACCCATTAAATCTTACAATTCATTAATTTGCCATTTGGCTAACAAACATTATTTCATTCACAATAAAGGTTAATTGAAATTAATGTTTGAAATTGAAACGGCCCATTTGTTAGTGTTAGAGACAGGGCTGGGAATACAACAGAAAATATTAGGGCGTAGTAGTGTACTAGTACAGTTAGCCTAAGTAGTGATTATGGATTAGTATCTTAGTCTTGTGTTAGTTCTACGAAAACACCACCCCCCATAGCCAATATTGTAAGCATGCAGGCATGGAATATTCAATGACGCCAGAGTTGCATCAGCCAATAGAGCTTAGTGCGACATATAAGTCGCCTGGAAACATTTATCACTAGCTCTGATGTACCAGTTATTAACCAATAGAGGGCGCAAACGGAGCAAGCCTCCCTCCCACACTAGGCAACGTGTTAATGGAAACATGGGTTCCTATTGGCTGAGGGGATCAGGCCATATTCCGGTAATGGTTAGTGGCATGGGGATATCGTACGATCTGAATCATTCAATGCCGTTGGTTAAGGGTGAATGTTGATAATACTAGGTAGCTATTATTATCTAACTTATTCAATGTATTGTAGCTTACATCTGTACATTGCTGTACAACTTTACTGCTGTAGCTGTACTGAGGCGGCGCCCTCTAATTTTTCGTTACAGTACCGTGTCCGGTACCTAACGTATGCTGGTATGCCGTATAGGCCTAACTTATTTGGGCTATTCAGCTATTAATGTATTACATATTAGGCGTATTTGTGTAACGTAATCCACTTACCGTACCGGTACCGCTGCTATGTTCTTTGCGTTTTTTACTAGGCCTACCGGTACGCGGACGCGGTACGTGAAATTTGTGATTTTGGCAATAATTGCAGAATTGTGTCAAATACATTGAAATAGGGGACCCCCCTAACAGCCTAATAATCTGCTAATCCTACTACCGGTACCTACAGACCTACTGTACTAATCAGCTAATCACCTGCTAATCCTGAAATTTAGCAGGTGATCGTGATATGATAGGCCTAACAATATTCCTAACTCTCGTTTATTGTTTTGGTTCCTTTCAATTTGCCTCTGTAACCTGCTCCTTTACTAACCGGGCACTGGCAGGCAGACTGGTGGCTTCAGTTTAGGTGATTTAAGGATTAGCAGATTATGAGGGTCCCCTATTCCGCTATTTGACACAAGTGCCGTGATTTTCAAGTCTTGATATAGCGATAGGCCTACCCCTACAGCCCTAGAGCTGTAGAGCGCAGTTGGCAGTTGGCACTTTTCAATCAAAAGGGTCCCAAAATGAGATTTTTCATAATGCAAATTTTGAAATGAATAGGCCTAGGCCAGTAGGCCTAATCCATGAAATTTCAGAATTTATTCTGGAACATTTATTCTTAGTAAAGGACGGTAGAACCGTAGAACATTAAACCTCTCTTGACGTTTCTGTTAAAATGGATATATTTCAGTATTTGCAGTCTGACAGTCGTTTCACTAGCTAGTGATTTCAACAAGGTGAGATATTATTATACTTTCAAAGTGCCAACATTCTAAGAAAAACCCCACCAAACTGCTGAACTGTTCTATTTGTGAACACACTTTGACCGAAGTGAAAGGAACACGGAATAATAATAATAATGACGATGTTATTTGGCGATACCGTATCCTAATTCCTAAACACAAAGTAACTACCGGTAGGCTGGTAGAGGCCTAGGCCCTGAGGCCCTATTCGTGTAAATAGTTTCTTTTATGTCAATGAAGCTGTCGCTGAAGGTGCTTTTGCTTTACATGCTAAATCTTTAACTACATGCTAGAATCAATTTATAATGTATTTCCAAGTATAAATTTTGCATTACAAAAAATCTCATTTTGGGAGTTAGGACAGTAGGACCCTTTTGCTTGACAAGTGCCGAGCAGTTTGTAGCATCTACGGTAGCATGTAGGCCTAGGTAGCGATCGTAATTTCATTCATGTTTTGGGCAATTTCTGTACCTCTATGCTCTACCGGTACGTAGGCTTACCTAGTCGGCAAATGAATACCAGTGCAATGTTTTCGTTTTCTTTTATTGTTGTTGTTTGCTGCTTACTTATTCCAACCAACCAAATAGTCTTAGAGCCGATTCTCTGTGGTGATAGCTTCTTTCAGTGCTCTACTGGCAAGTGTATCCCGTTGGCATGGCGATGCGATGGCGTTAAGGAGTGTGACGACCCTAACGGGCGGGCTTCTGACGAAGAGAACTGCGACCAGATGGACTGTCTGGTCACTGAGTTTACTTGCGCGAACGGGGACTGCGTTCGGTACGATTCCCTGTGCGACGCGACTGAAAACTGCGCGGATAGCAGCGACGAGGACCCGGTGATGTGCGCCGCCGTGCAGCTGGGCAACTGCCCCGCGGGGATGTTCTCGTGCGGCGCGGGGAGGCAATGCATCCCGGGGCAATGGGTCTGCGACGGCACTCCGGAATGCGACGACGCGCTGGACGAGTCGTCCTGCAGCGAGCGCGCCTGTCGTCCCGGCGAGTTTAAATGCCGCGACCCTTCTGGGAAGTGCATCCAATCGAATTGGGTCTGCGACGGGCAGGAGGAGTGCCCCGACGGGAGCGACGAGAGAGACTGCCCGGCGGTCCGATGTCTCCGTGACGAGTTCGCCTGCGTCGACGGGATGCAATGCGTCTTTCTTCGACAACGATGCGACGGCAAGGTGGATTGCCACGACCTCTCGGACGAGTCGGAATGTCGGAAGTCGGACGCGGAATGCGGAGTCGGTAAACGCGTCTGCGACGACGGAAGGCTGTGCGTTCGCGAGGAGTTCTGGTGCGACGGAGAGGAGGATTGTGACGACGGGAGTGACGAGCGGTTGTGCCCGGTTCGCGCGCCGTGCGGCGCCAACCAATGGGAGTGCGCGTCGGGGCAGTGTGTTGGCGGAGTCGCGCGTTGCGACGGGAAGTCGGACTGCGGGGACGGGAGCGACGAGACCGGGTGTCCGAAGGGTCCGTGTCCGTCCGGGACGCGGGCCTGCGACGGGCCGGGATCGGGGTGCGTCGCCGACTCGGACTGGTGCGACGGGAGACCGCAGTGCGAGGGAGGGGAGGACGAGGTCGGCTGCGTGAGGGTGGAGGGGTGCGGGGTGGGGAACGGGGGGTGCGAGCACCGGTGCGTGGCGGTCGGGAACGAGACGGGACCCCCCGAGTGGAGGTGCGTCTGTAACGACGGCTACCGACTGGGGATGGACGGACTCAGGTGCACCGATGTGGACGAGTGTAGCGAGGTGCCCGGGATATGCAGCGAGCACGGCTGCGTGAATCTACCCGGGTCCGTTAAGTGTCTCTGTATGGACGGGTACGAGTTGGATCCACTCAATAACACATCGTGAGTTTCTATTGTAACTGCAGGGGGGGGGGGGGGGAGGGAGGGGGGGGGGGGGGGGTAGAGGTAGGTTTGTAATTCGTGTAAATACAGTATGTAATTGTCAATAATTATCTTATCTTAGGATTGATTTTTTATTTAATGTGTTTAATGCATTTACTACATTCTAGCAGTGTAATTCTTTGTTATTCTGAACTCTACTTGAGAAATACATCAATACTTTCGAATTTAATTATATTAACCAAACATATTGGAATTAATGCGATTACTAAAATTATGTTAAAATTGCTCGCTAAAATGTGACCTGATAAAAGTAAAATAAATAAGTAAATAGATTGCATCGAGTTATAAAATAATGAAATAACAGTTGTCCATCGTAATGCAGAACATCGTCCCGTGATAAGCGACCTCCACGTCTGAATTTAACAACTTTTATTTTTGAGCTATTGACTGTTAGGTCGTGGTCTCTGCAGTAGTCAAGTAATGCATCGAGTCCAATCTGAACTTGCGCAATGGAATTTCTACAAATAACTAGATCGTCGGCATACATGAATATAAGGCATCCAGTTGCTATAATGTATAGTATATCTACTATCTACTACTCAGTAACATTATACGCTAATTAACTTCCACTTTTTATGGTTTCATTATCTCCCCGAACAAACACTCTGAACCACTATAACTAACATAAAATAACGCTGGAACACGCATAAACCCGTCTCTTATCTCTATTAGGCCTAAGTGCTTTCTATTTGTACAGTCTAGTATATCCGCTATCAGGAATATCAGTGAGTGGGGGGGGGGGGGGGGGGGGGGGTGTGGGTGTGGAACTAGTTGCGTTTTTAAACGGTTTAATTCGATCCTACATTGTTTGACACTTAAATGAATTACACAAGTTACTTAAGTAAATACCGGTATTATTTGTTTTGTTTCAGTTGCAAAGCCATTGGTGATTCTTGGAAGTTAATATTCGCGAACCAGTTCGATATCCGTTTACTTGACGGCCTAAACGGCGAGTACGTGGAGTTGGTGCGCGGTCTCAGCAGCGCCACGGGGTTGGACTACCATCTAACCAACAACCGGATCGTCTGGAGTGACTACTACACCAACAGCATCCAGAGCGCGGAGCTGAGTCCCGCCCAGCGGGGGCGGAACCCCGTGAGCACCCTGGTGGAGGGGGTGGGGGTGGTGGACGGGATCGCGGTGGACTGGATCTACGACCGGGTCTACTGGGCCGACACGGAGCGCGACACCATCGAGGCGGCCAACCTGGACGGCTCGGAGCGGCGGGTGCTGGTCTCGGAGGGGCTGGACGAGCCGCGGGCCGTGGTGCTCGAGCCCAGTCTCGGCTGGATGTACTGGGTCGACTGGGGCGCGCTGCCCGCGGTGATGCGCGCCGGGATGGACGGCTCGCGGGTTGCGCCGCTCGTACTCGCCGACATCGTGTGGCCCAACGGGTTGACGCTGGACTCCGCCAAGCTGCGACTCTATTGGTTCGACGTGAAGCGACACACGATCAGCTCGGTGGACACTTTGGGTCACCATCGGCTCGATATACCTGCTCACGGCCACGTCGACGAGTTTCATCCTTTCTCGGCGAGCGTTTTCGAGGATTGGCTCTATTGGAGCGATTGGGAGACACAGTCGATAAACCGTTGCAACAAGTTCACTTGTTCCAGCGAGTCGTATTCCGAGTTGGAGCGCGCAGGTTTACCGATGGAGTTGAGGATCGTCCACGAGCTGCAGCAACCCCGATCGGAGAACCGCTGCGCGCACAACCGCTGCAGCCATTACTGCTACCCCGCGCCCCGGATCAACGCGCTCAGTCCCGAGTTCTCGTGCGCGTGTCCCGCGGGATTGCGGCTCGTCGGCACGCAGTGCGTCCCCGAGAGCTGCCCGCCCGGGGAGCGACTCGCGGGGGTTGTCTGCATCCCGCTGTCCCCGGAGACCACTACTACCCCCGCCGCCGCGACGCAGCCCGTCGAGCAGCGGGTCGCCACGGTGGAGTCGACCACCAGCGTCGTCGGTATCGCCGTCGGTACCATAGCGACTCTTCTCGTTATCGGCGTCGCGTTCCTCGTGTTCGTCTACCTCCGGAGACGCAACCAACGCAGCTCCATACACAAGATGAACTTCGAGAATCCCGTCTACCAGAAGACGACAGCGCGCGCGGACGGCGACGGCTGCACCGTAGATATCCAGCAACCCTGGATGCGACGAGAAGATAAATTCGATAAAGTGGATCTCGACGCGCCGACCGGTGTGTCGGCAGTGAACCCCGCCTACGAATCCGCCCCACTAACTCCGCCATTGGGACTCAGAGAGATCGAAGCGTAACATCACCTTACAAGGTGTCGCCGTTACATCACAATGTCATGTATATAAACGTGGTGCATTATGATAAGATCGGTGGGTGGTGACACCTTTACGTGGTGCATATAGTCTAGCACCCTTCAGGGTGGTCGAAACAAGCCGAGTTTGCGGAATCTATTTGGGATGTTTTAAGGCTTTTGTTTGCGAAAGACTGGCGGCTAGGGACCGAGTTTGTTTGTATTTGAATATAAACGGAAGGATTTATTGGGCGGTTTTATCGTTTCTAGAAGATGATAGACTTTTCGACCACCCTGTCTGTACCTCAGCACAGCAACAATTAATAACTGATAGCGACATTGTACTATCACAATATAGTCAAAGGGCTCAATACTTCTTATACGTGTATTATTTTGTGCTATTAATATGAATGAATAATGTATTAATAACTCTTACGTTCTCACCAGAGTATTTGCAATGTTGTTCAAATGATATATTTAATTTTCTAACTTGTATTGTTTAGCCTTTAGGTTTGGGCTCAATCGTGGTATTTTGTTTTCTATATATTTCAATTCCCTTTAGTTTTTTATATACAATAACTTGGTGTTTGTCGAAAGTTGTTTGTACTTGTGTCAATTTCCTTGAATCACATTTTTCTGCGCGAATACAGCAACTAAAACTGTTAATTATATGGAATTAGATGCCTAGGCTGATTAGTGTGATTATAGCTTCGTTCCGCCAAGCTTTGCTGCTAATCGTCTATAAGATATTTGGATTCTATTATTTTTATGTTTCGCGTCTCGCTACCTACACAGTGACTCTCACACAAACATCTTTAGCCATATTTACTATCACCGAATGTTTATTTAGCCAGATTTTCTGTTGACCTCGGCCCTTCTATGTCTTTAGGATTTAATACCAGCTGCATCATCCAGTCTTTTATTATATCACATTGTTCGATTGCAATTCTCCGAAGTGCTGCGCTTATTAAAATATTTTTATCTGTAAAATCGTAAATAACGTGAAATCGTGCATTTAGTTCGTATAGCTCTGTGCACCTAGTAATAATGAGTAATTAGTAACTCTATATGTAAACTACTCCGTGTGTAACTTCTTGCACTGTGTAAACTATACATTTGCTTATGTAACTTTGCAATTCTGCTTCACAGGTTTTGCTTTACGTGTTATATATGTGATCAATGACCTTTATTTCCTGTTTATTTCCACAATTACAAAAAAATAACACCAAAACTAGTATTTTAGGTGTCTAGTATGGGTGCGATTGCTGCAGAACATGGCACTTTGTGGTCCTACCTTATAGAGCCCATCTGGCCTCCATGTTCTCTTGCAATTTAATGGTCAATGAAAATTAGTTTTCTAATTGTTTTCTGTTCTTTTTTTTATAATAGAACCGAATGTTATTCTAGCAAGTTTCCGTTTTATTTGTGCTGTTTGTTTGTAGTTTGTTTAATTAGATGCATATTTCTCAGAGGTAGTCTCAATCTTAGCTATAAATAGGGGGTAACTCCATTCACAATCATTGAAATAATCATCAGCTGTAATTACAATAGTATAATGTACCAGGTGTAATCAACACATAATTATTATTAATTAAACATGTTATGTTATAAATTGCCCACAATTAAATCTTTGGTAAGCCTACCTAGTAATTTCTTTAGCGCTGTAGAGAAGGGTACATCTCATTTTGTATTCAATTGCTTTAATTATTTCACGGATGAACGGAATATATAAATCTTGTTAATTGTTGTTATTTCGAATCACCAATAACCATAAGGATAAATGAAATCAACATGTAACTTTAAAATATAAAAAATATTTTTTGATTAACTTAGGGAGGCCCAGCAAACATGACATTAATATTACATGGTGGAAATATCTATTTATTTCTCCACTTTTACAGGAAAGCATTAAGAGGGGTGGACGTAACTTACGTAATTTCACTAAAATATGTTTCCAAATATTTATTTTCGATGAATATTAGTTTTCCGTCCAGGCTTCCCGATTCTCCATAGTTGTCGCTATTTCGTTTCTCCCAAGTTCAGTATCCCTTTCTAGTTGATCTATATATGTTATGGCCGGTCGTCCATGGGTACGCTTTCCTTGTGTTGGTTGCCTAGAAATGTAGATCTGGTATGACCTCATGTTTACTTCGCCAGCAGTGCCCACTGAATCTTAATCTGCGTTCACGGAGGGTGGTTGATACAGGTGGTATAGTAGTAGTCCAGAAAGGTCCGACCTGCAGGACGGCTCTTTGATTTATTGATTATTTCAACCAATCCCCGCAGCGCACGTATCTGAGCATCTATGATCTATAGCAGGAGTTTCTATATAATCTAATATCAAACTAATTTTTATAATAATTATTCTGCTCCGGTATGTGATGCTGCATGTCATCTTCCTAACATATGGGAAGTCTCCCTAACAACATAGGTGGGTTCCCAAAACAGTAAACTAAAGT
>JAUCBJ010004545.1:0-16010 GCA_032718475.1 Nemertoderma westbladi | reverse complement strand
TGTTCCCAAGGGGCGATATGTTCGCAGGGGGCGATAAGGTCCAGGGGCGATAAAGGCGCAAGGGGCGATAAGGCCCTACAATGTCTCATAATTGTATGAAATTAATGTAAACCTTTGAACGGAATAACTGTTGAATGTGAATGAATACCACCTACCTTTGGTTTGTTTTGAAATTTTTGGTGGGGTGAAGGTCGTCTTGCGAAGTAACAAATCCACGCAAACTCAATGAGAGCTGTGAATACATAGAAAAAGCAAATGACAAAGAACACATCCAGAGCTTTAACATAACCCAACTTGGGAAGGCTGGAATTAGTAGATGTCATTAATGTTACCATTGTGAGCACCTTGAAGAAGATAAAAAAAGAAGAAAATCAAGAAATGTCATGTTTATAGATTTGGCATCAATAATAATGTGAGTCAAGCTTGGGGGGGGGGACTAATGACACATTTATATTGTTGTATAGTGTTCTATAGTGTATATGTGTTAATTGTACCGTGTGTTCCATAATGATTGCCCCCCTCCCCCCCCCCCCCCCCCCCCCCCCGGCCAGCCAAAACTGCCAGACATGCACCTTAGATATATATATTATATATATATGGAAACAATGTGATCCAGTCTCCTATCAAAAATGAAACCTAACTACAAACTACTATAACTACTATATTATATATATATATATATATTAGACATATACCATTCGAAAGAGATTTTAATTCTGAGCTTGCATGCAAAAATTTAGGGTCGAATACAAAAGTATAAAAATTTTATAGGCAATTCTTTAAACCTATCTTACTTTTCAATATTTGTGTTTTAATCACAATTAAAAAAAAATATAATTTATACAGCGTTAGTCATCAGATTTGCAGGTTGCAGCCTTGTTTAAACAGTTATTACTGCCTGACTTTTGCTGTATTGAAATATATTACAGTATTAATTAGTTACCGGTATTAGTGTTTCTTTGGTAATTTTACTGAATAAGGCCTAACAGAATAAGTAATTAAAATGACAAGTTCCAGTGCAATCTTCGATGACTCTGAAGAAAAACGTATGGTTGACGGAATCAGAGATGTTACTTTTAAAGAGGTTCGTGATTCTGTAACATACTCAAACATAAATGGCCCTTTAAAGGGCCAACATCCTTTGCCACTATCGAGGAGCTCCCCTTGCCTCAAAGTGGAAACATAGCTGTAAAGCTGATGATTAACGCTGGATAAATTATAATTTTTTAATTGCTATAAAATTATTATACTTTAGCATTGGACCCTAATTTTTAGCATGCAAGCTGAGAATTAAATTATCTTTCTCCCTGCTCTTCTCTGCCCTTCTCTCTGCTCCACTCCCTTAATATTTTAAATTAAATGAAATTAATTTTTTTCAACCCAAAAAAGACATTTGTGTTTGCAATCATTTTGTGCCAACAACTCAGCCCATCAATTCTCTGGCCGTATAGGCTAGACATAGACATATTGCTGACGCACCAAATACTACGATATTATATTATAAGATATGTAGTATTAGCTCGATGCACCGGTTCCATTTAATATACCGGTAACCAAAGAGTAATTAACAAAACATGAGTAAATGCAGTATATTAAAAAACTAACGGTCATAATTCCGAGCGAGGCCCTCGCAGGAACACTACTGGGGTCGATCCAGAAGGAAACCCATGACAGAATAACAACCAGGAGAGCCGGCATGTAGCACTGCATGATGTAGTAGAATACATTGCGCCCGAGGATAAGTTCAAGTTTAAGGTTTGATCGATATCCTGAAAAAACAATTAAGATTATAATAATAATAATAATAATGCATTTGTATAGCGCCAAATTTACAACAATAGAAGTACGCTAAGGCGCTTACGTCACAAGCAATATAACATTAAAACTAGCAGTGCAAGTAGTACAGAAATTAAAAATTATAGTCGTCACTAACGATAAAAAGTGCAGTTCAAAATAACTAAAAGTTATTACAATCGTTAAAAAGTGGAACATACAGTACAAATTGATATATATACTCGCCGTAAATGAAACGTACAGTAAAAAATATGTAATAAAAAAAAATTAATTAGCATAGTTAAAAAGTGTAGTTGACGGACGTACTGAAACAATAAAAACGAGCAATGGGGTAATAAAATGAAAACAAACACTAAAAAACGTATGAAGAACAAATTGAAAGAAGTTTACAGTTTTTGGAGAGTTGATTGGATATCTAGAGTTGGAATAAAATAATTAGAGAATTCATGTTTTGGAGTTTAATTATATGCAATTTCAAAAAGATGTGTTTTGAGTCGCTGTTTAAAAATTGTGGTGTCGGAGATCGAGCGGATATCTTTTGGGCGTTTGTTCCAGAATCATTTGTATTATGAACACCATTTTTGGGTGTAAAATCTTTAAAGCGGGAATTAATTAGTTATTAGAAACTCTATCAGAAACTTTTATTGAAGATACAATTTGTGGATCATATGTTTTTAGACATGATAGATTTCCATCAAAAACTATGATATTGGGCGAGGCTCTCCTAATAGTAGGCAGGGCCATGATATATCTTCATTACTGTAAGTGGAGAATAATGGTGATGAACAAATCATAAATACTACTAGCAAACTCACTAATACAAATGCGAATGCTACACTGATTCTTACTTAATGTTGTGGGGTGAACCTGGAAGTCAATGTGGAGTATACTAAATACCGTAATGATCACTTCGAAGTGCCACTACGCTCGTAGTGCGTAGTGTTCTATTTCGTTCCTAAATAAATTGAAGTGCCACTACAACTTCCGAAGTAATCACTACAGTAAAACTGCTTAATAAACTGCTAAAACTGCTAAATACTGAAATAATACATGCAGAGGCTACTGTTACCTCAGTACCTAGCCTATGGCATGGCATGGCCTATGTACCTGACACATAACGCATAATAGGTACCGGTAATGCGGTAGCTAATTGGTATATTAATACCAGGAGCGCAGGAGGGCTGTCTGGCTGTATGGACTATTTAGTTACCAGTATAATTTAATTGGTGATACCCAAAAAACGTCAACCGTGAGCGTGAATGGTGCCGCTCGTTCAACCGTTAGCCTACGTTTGGTAGGCCTACACCAGCCAAGCTGCTAATGGGTTACAAAAATCGCATTGCGTTGTGCGCGGATTTGTAAAAGTGCACTGTAAAAGTGCGCTGAATTGAAATAAAAGTGTGCAGAATTGTGTGAAATAACATGTTGATAGATATAGTTTCAAATGAAATTTACGGTGCGAAAATATAATATCTTTAGAAAATGTGATCAATAAAATTGATAGTAATACAGTATAATACAGTAATATGAATAAAATTGCACAGTTTTTATACGTGCCCTGAATACCGGTACGGTACCTGACATTCCTTAGGCCTACTATGTATTAAGTTATTCTTATACATTAGAGGCATATAACTGTATAACATTCACACATTGAACACTGTAGCCTTTAAATAACATTACTGTCAGAATGTCAGATAGTGAAGAGCTCGACGGCGACGACCAGATGGCCTTTGTCAAACTGATTAAAGATTATCCAGTTGTGCTTTCAAATAACCTCCTACCCGGAGTTAAGAGAAACAAACAGAGGGCATTTGATAAAATCGCCTTTTAGCCGTATCGGTAACTAATTTGGATGTTCCAAAAATTTCAAAGTGACTTCAGAATAACCGTTGTCATGGATAGCTTGAGAAAAAGTAATGGACGAACATGATTGGAAATTTATAAAATTATAATTTGAAGCAAAAGTATTATGACATGGGACCAATCCCTACCCCCACTATATAACTTATTCTGTATCCGAATTAAGTTGTTCAATCTTTCAGTTTCCATGGCAACAGCTGGAAACAGATGTTTTGACACAAAAATTGTACATTTTAAACATAGACTAAACGTTAACATTCTTTGAAACTGGGCATGTGTTACCTGGGCTCCTATTTCGAACTTTTTGAAAAACTCAAATCTTCTAGAAATATCTAGTTACCATGATAACTGGCGTTTATTAAAATCTATTACATTAAAGTCTATGTTATTAACTCTATTTGTACAGCAACCACAATGGATCGAAACTTGAAGTTATTCAACTCAATGATACGGACAATAGTTGCGCTTATTGAGGTCAATTAGAAATTCAGTTACCAGGGCAACCAGGCTAAACAGATGTTCAAATTTATAAAATGATTATTTAAACCATAACATTAAGGTATTACGACTTGGGACCAACCCCTACCCCTACTATATCACTTATTCTGCATCCAATTAACGTTGTTATATTTATCAGTTTCCATGACAACCACTGCAAACTGATGTTTTAACACAAGCGGGTCATTACCGAACACTTTGAAATGGCAGAATAGCTGCGGGGCGGGAAATTTGAATACGTAAGGTTAGCCGAGCTAGCTGTTTTAACTTAAAATCCGATACACTGTTATCCCTCGATATACAAAGCATTCTTCTAAATGTCTGATGGTCTAGTGGACAATCCGTTTGTAGTTTATCATTAAAAGTACGAGTTCAAGCCCTTGGATGGACTAAGATTTTTTGCTACTTCTCGTTAATCGTTTACAAGCCGATGCTATGTTGATAAAACCGATTTATATTTTAGAGCAGTGGTTCTCAACCTTTATTGGCCCGTGGCTCCCCTACCGAGGCCCTCAACCCCTGGGGCCCCCTTGATGTTCAATAAATTTTGCTAATTAACTACCAATCTGTATGTTCAGCAATAACGAGGGACTCTACGAGGTGGTCCACGGTCCCTAACCCCCCCCCCCCCCCTTAGTTAATTATTTATTAATCCCAGCAAAGAATATTAAGGGCTGGTATACAACTAAAAACTAATTTTTCTATCCAACGCAGCCCCCCCCCCCCCCCCCCCCCCACGGCCCTGTGGTAGATAATAATAGACTTTTGTTAAGGTTAATAATATTAGCAGTTCAGAAGTGTATACACATAACTGAATAAATACACATTTATGAAGAATTACAAATATAAATGGTCACAATTTGTTTCGCTTGCGATAGGCTCATTATATCCATGGTCAGATAGATGAGAGCAACGCGATGTATTAGTGGTTGGCTGTTTATTCTCTAAGCATCGTTTAATCAACCATTGCTCGCGCATGTCTGGCTTTAATAAACGGGTGGATTTAATTGCTCTTCGCTTCTTTGTTGAAAACAGACGCCGCTGCAAAACTGATTTCTTATTTACAGGAGATCTACTGAGAGGAATTACGGGTAGTTTTGGCTTTGATCTTAGAGCCGTCACAAATGGCAGCAAGGATTTGGCTTTCTCCTCAACAGAAAGGAGTGTTTCCTGGTCATTAATGGTTTCTAACTTCCCCATAACTTCATAAAAAACTTTCCCAATTCGTTCTTTTATTTCAGATTGTGTAGATTTTCTAGATGCCGTTTCGATAAAATTATGCTAGTTTCACTGATTGGAGCTTCAACAACTTCTGTCGATTGGCATTCAATCTCTTCAATTGGGAAAGTTAAGGAAACGGACGGTTCTTCTGGTCTTGGAACGTCTATTCTGGAATGGTCTTCATTGCCAATAGTATCAAAAGGTCCCCGATTAGTGCGGGCTACTAAATGGATATGCTTACATATTGTAAGCCTCAAGGAGTTATCGGGACAACTGCAGTCGTAAGTATGACAGCATATTTCACAGTATTTACATAGAAGTGGACAAGATATATAACTGTGAACTGCATTATTGTGCATCACAGTATATACTTCACCACTATTGGAAAGACTTTTGACATCCCAAGTATGTGCACCAGTGAACGAAACATTCTGTGAATCAAATTTCAGACTCTCCTGGTGCCTCTTTGTGATACCCAACAAATGATGAGTGCGTTTTCCTTTATGTAATTTAAGAAGGCGATCAAATCCTTTGAATCGAATAAGTTTCATTAGAGTTTCAATACTTTTGTCCAGACGTTTGACTTTACGCCCTTCAAGAAAGACATGCTTTATAGTGCGGTGTAAGGCCTCCAGATGCATATTGTGATGAACCTTCAAGCCAACTCGGTAGCAGTAAGCCCAATATTCCGGAACTTTGGAATATGTAGTTTCGAAATAACGCCCAAAGTCTTCTGTATTCTTATCTGACAGAAGGTCACTCAATACTATTTGCAGTGAATTATGAAACTCCTCTTTATCTTGGATTCCCATTAGAAACCGTAAACTTTTGTAAATATTGGCCTTAAGAAGGGAATTACCAGATATTTTTGAAAGATTCTTCCTCCAGGCTCGATCCACATGCCAAACACACCAAAGTGTCACGCTTGGCCTACCCATTATTTCTACCCAAGCATTCCCATATGATTCCGCCATATCACTCATAAACACAATATCCAGGAGGGGGTAACCAATATGATTCCGCCATATCACTCATAAACACAATATCCAGGAGGGGGTAACCAATAGTATCTTTTACAACATTAAGAAAAACCTTCATAGCGCTCGTATCAACTTTATTACTATAGCAAAATGATGCCGGAAATCCCTCTCCATGGTCGTCAATCACGAGGAGTGTTGTCAACTGAAAGTCGTACTGGTTCAGACCGTGGGTTGAGTCCATCGCAATTTCAGATCCGGCAATTCCATATTTTTTTAACATGTAAAGTTGGAGGTAGAAGATAATAATTAACATAAAATCGTTTGAATCTAGTAATTCGCACCCATTGTCACCTTGAAACTTTGCGAATCGGACAACATTCTCACCACTGGCTTTATTTATTTCAATCCACGCAGCTACACTCTCTGCGTCATTCTTGTGATACAAGTAGGCACTGTTTAATCCGAAATCACGAGCAATATTTTTAATGTCTTGTTTGGTTATTAAGTGCAAACGTGAAACGTTAGAATTATCAAGTTCCAAGCGTACTGAGTCCAGAACATCATCCATTGAAATACCGGCTGCAAGTTTACCTGCAACTTCAACTCTTTCTTGCATCGTTAACTTCAAGTGGCACAATTCAGAATCATGACCTACATGGTTCGGCTGGTAGGTAACATCAACAACTCCTAAAACAAATACAGTACAATTATTAAAGTCAGTTAGTGTAAGAAAAAAACAGTTTTTGTAAATAAGCATACTAGCATTTGACAGACCTCACGCACCCCACTTGCTCACCCCACGCACATAATACAATTACGTTGTGTTGGATATTGAGTTCCGTTTTGGAGTACTTCTTGCAGACACTAAAGTTGCAATAACTTTTGAGTACTGGTATGTGCATTGATTTTGCTCAAATTATGTGCAAACCTTTTCTACTTCGATGCACTTTCGAAAAGTGATACTTTTTTCCTAGGGAAAAAATGGTCCTTTTTCTCCCGATTTTGGGATATTCTGATCAAAAAGTAACAATTTAAGAATATAAAATAGTTTTAAAAAAATAAATAATAACGCACCTGAATTATGAAAGCGTGCAGTAATTGCCCCGGGACAAAAACTATTAATTTTACATGATCCTTGAACATTCGATTCTTTCTTAGTATTTTGGGGTTTGTAGTTTCCACTTCTAAAGCAGGTAAAGTATCTCACAACAGTTTCCTCGCTAACTATCTTTCTGGGCCCGGTATTAGAATTGTACCTCTGTTGGGTAGACGATTCTTCCTCTTGTTTCCAAGTGTAAAACTCCGATTTTGACTGAAAACTTAATTTCTGCTCTTCAAGCAACTCGCTTTCATGTTCATCGGCAAAATGCTGTATAAGATCATTTCTTCGTTTGCAGTGGAAGTTGCAACTCCCTTTCGCAGGACAATGTATTAAATTACGTAAAGAGCCCTGATCAGCTTGAGCGATTTTGGATGATTCGCTCTTTTGTTTCCGCCCACGCGAAAACTTATTTATCATATTGTGCACCGTTCTTCCATGTGCGTATAACGTAGAATTTCTTGTAAAACTCGATCCACAAATGGTGCAGATAATAGGCGTACGAACTGTAGTAGCGGTACCGGTACTCGTATTGGCACCATCCGACCTTCTTCTTCCTACTTTGGCTTCTATATACGCGTTGTGAACATTACGTTGGTGGGCATTAAAGTTCGATTGTCGGGAAAAGCTTCTATTACACAATATGCAATAATAATCGTCCATACTCCATATATCACTGTATCAATAACATCGGTAGGCCTACAGTCTGACAGTAATATTTCTATGACACAATGTGCAATAATAATCGTCCATACTCCATATATCACTGTATCAATAACATCGGTAGGCCTACAGTCTGACAGTAATGTTTCTATTACACAATGTGCAATAATAATCGTCCATACTCCATATATCACTTGTATCAATAACATCGGTAGGCCTACAGTCTGACAGTAATATTTATATTACACAATGTGCAATAATAATCGTCCATACTCCATATATCACTTGTATCAATAACATCGGTAGGCCTACAGTCTGACAGTAATATTTACGACATCTGGACATATCCCTGTATCCAGATATCAAGCAGATAGCTAGATAGCAGATAGTCCTAGGCATAATACAGTAATACCGCACACTGCTATACTTAACCGGCAAATATTCGAATTTCCTGCCCCGCAGCCATTCTGCCATTTCAAAGTGTTCGGTAATGACCCGCTTGTGTTTTAACAAATACATCCTTAATTTTGGATATCAACTACTCACTGAAACTTCCTTGATGTCGATTTGTGTCACCTGGAACCACAAAGTATTTCTCAAGTATTTCTAGAAAACTCCAGTTGCCATGGTAATGGGAGTTTAATTAAGACATATGACTTTTAACTAGGTAAATCAATGAACTGATGAGTCAAAGTGTGTTTAATTTTCCTTTGCTTCGTGGTTGCATTTCCTTAACCCTATTAGTACCGGGCTATAAAATGTTGTACAAATACCGGGAGGAGGTCATATTGACCCCCCCCCCCCCCCCCCCCCTCTAAAATCTACAAACATTTACAAAAGTGTCTGATTTTTTGTTTGTACGTAGGTATCACTTGTCTGGATCCGACCGAAAAAAAAAATTTTCGAAAAAATGTACTGGGGTGGTTATATTGCAGCACCAAAATTACAAGTAGTGCACAATTTTCACCAAATTTGAAAGTTACATTTTCGGCTAATTATTTTTCAATACAGGTTTTCTAGGGTGCAAAATACATTGGAAAATATTAAAAAATGATATGATTACTATAAATGGCTGTTTAGTCCTCTCTGCGTAGAAAAAATGAAAAAAACAAGTAACCAGCACTTTTCAGTTAGAACACAAAATTTTTAATTCACTTTTACGATGCTATAAATTCACATTATCAGGTTTTCGAGGGTGCTGATTCTAATGGAATACATTTCTAATATGCCAGATCATTGCTACTTGTATTTTTCGGCGTGTTTTGGCAGATTTTGGTGCTAGCACCAAATTTCGTACCCATCACCAAAAAGTACAAGTTTGCAATGTCCAGTGCTGTTTTTATTGATTCCATCGGATTCAGGACCCTCCTAAACCCGTATAACGCAAGAAACAAGGTGATACTATCTACTTATCAATTTGCATATTTTCCAAAATTTGGTGCTGGCACAACAATTTTCACCCACCGGCGAAAAATACAAGTTTGAGAACTCTTATGAAATTTTTACTGATTCCATTGAATTCAGAACCATCACAAACCCGTATAACGCAAGAAACAAAGTGACACAATCAATTGATATATTTGATGGTTTTCAAAATTTGGTGCTAGCACCACATTTTGCACCCACATCCGAAAAATACAAGTTTGAGATGTCTAGTTCGATAATTATATTTTCCATTGAATTCAGAACAGCCATAAACCTCTAAAACGCAAGAAATAAGTTGTCACAAGCAATTTTATCTATTGAACGGATTTTCAAAATTACGTGCTAGCACCAAAATTTGCACACAGCACCGAAAAGTACAAGTTTGATATGCATGGTGCAACTCGTATATATTTCATCGAGTCCAGAAACCCAAAAAACCCAAATTGCGTAAAAAACAAGTTTCAAACGATTAATTTACAAAATTGACTTATTTCAAAATTTGGTGCTGGCACCAAAATTTGGCACCCACCGAAAAAAACAAGTTTGAAATTTCTAAATCAATTTATATGAATTCCATCAAATTTCTAACACCAAAAAACCGGTGGAAATAATAAATAGAGATGTTACAATTCATATTTAATGAAATGTAATTTTCAAAAAAAGTCTCAAAAAAAGTGATAAAAGTAGGGTTAAAAAATGGTGCTATAACTAGAAAAGTACCCAATATTTTTGAAAACGGTTTTCACTACTAGGAAGACAATAGATTTTTAGGAAAAGTCATAAAATTTCAGATTCCCAACTGCGTTTGTTTCAGAATTATGATAAAAAAACCACGGGGGGGGGGTCATATTGACCCCCCCCCCGGGTTTAATAGGGTTAAGGAAATGCCCTTCTAGTATATAGTTAAGTACAGGCCAAATCGGCATTGTACATATTGTAAAATCGGCATTGTAAAATTTGTTTATTTGTAATAGACGATAAATTTATAATTTTCTAAAGTTCACAGGGTGAGAAAAGCCCAATCAAATATTCTATCAAAAGTTATCATGCCTGATATGCCTATTTGTATAATCGTAAAACTGAAAGCTAAGGTTCACTGAGTGTGGGAGAGCGAAGTCCCTACATTGTGTTCAGTATTGTATATTCATTATCTGACTATACATACATACAACCCCCTGGAAATAAATTCAAAGGAGTGCACACCGCGAAATTGCCTTCACCAACCGATCAATCTCATAGAAGTAATAGAATTCTTCTTTGAACAGTTTTCGAGCAACCAGCATTCCTTACATATATAATTCAACTAATTATATTTTCTATTTGGTTTCCATGAATACAAATTAAGTTGAAACAATTCAATGGCCAGGTGTATTTCCTACTCCACTGGACCACAAATCCAAGTTAAGTTAAAACTTATTTAAAACCACAGGTCGTAATCTTCCTTCATAAATAACGGAAATTACTTGAAAACCCATTTGGAAATAATAATAGAAATGACATCTCAAGAGGGAGTGATAGAAACTATTGAATTATTAAATATGAAAACAGATTCAGATCAAATTTCCATTTATACACAACTATCTGCATTTGCTTACCCATCTTACACCACGCCCCTCAATATAGTGTCTTTATTCAGGTACCTGGATTCCACTCCCCAAATTTTTATACAAATCGTAATGATATTGCATGAAATGTGAAACAGAGATAGTTTCACCTCCCTCAGCCTTGCTTAGTGAGCCAGAATTTTTAATTTTGCTTTCAATCTTTAGCTACAAGTGACTCGTGACAAGTGACAAGTGACGATATTACTCCATGGTACTAATGAAAAGTTGGCCATGCAATGATTCCAAATATGTAACAATCTAATTTATTTGATAAATTTCTGAGATATGAACAGCTCTGAAATCGTCCTTGAAAATGCTTCATTTGATGTGTAATGGTCATACGCAGTATTTAGAATGTGTGTTTGGCAGTGTCAGTCGTACCATAAAACGTCCCCCCACCTGTAACCGCCTGTAACCCGGCTCTCATTACATTTACATTGAAGGTTACAGGGGGACGACAAGTGTCCCTCGCCTGTAACCAATTATCCTATTAAAATAATGGTTACAAGAAGTGGACAGGAAGGGACAAGCAGTATATTTTTTTACAGATCATATTTAAGGTCGGCCAATACTCGCATTGAATTCTACGGACTCTGAACTTTCAAAATATATATCATATGTTGGGTTTTGAGAAACTGCATTTTTTCCCAAAAAATGACTCTGGTTTGGCTACTTTTTTGTATATCGCCCCAGATCGAATCAATTCGATGGTGCAGCCATAGCCTACTATGGTTATACGGCCTAATAACAGGTCACTTGAAGTGACCACTTAAAAAGAGGCCAATTTTTTCTAAAATATTTAAATATTTTCATATGGGGAAAGAGAGTTCTATAAATTTTCATTTGCTGCAATGTAATTGCAACGTAATTGACTCCACGTTATATTTATTATTATTATTATCATTATTAAGCAAGATACTAAATTGGTATTAAAGTAGATACTAAATGGTAGCTAGTGTTTGAGGTAGGTTTAGCTAGTAATTTCAACACTGCCTCCCCCATCCTACTTCCCTCTATAAATATTTTGTAGTAGCTAGTTCTTATTACTATTTGTATAAAAAATATTTCAGAACATGTTAGCTATTCATTTTTAAAAAAAAATTATGTTCTAGAACATTTTTTAGACAAAAATCTGGAATATGTTTAAAACGTATGGAATCGTTCTAAAACGTGTTTAAAATCAATAAAAAAAATTCTGAAAAAAATATTGTGAAAAAAAAAATTTATTTTAAACACGGTTTAAACACGATTCCATGCGAAAACATCTAGAACATAATATTTTTTTAAAATGGATAGCTAACCTGTTCTGGAACATTTTCTATACAAATATTAAGAAGAACTAGCTACTACAAAATATTTATAGAGGGAAGTAGGATGTTGGA
Organism: Nemertoderma westbladi; assembly: GCA_032718475.1. Taxonomy (NCBI): domain Eukaryota; kingdom Metazoa; phylum Xenacoelomorpha; order Nemertodermatida; family Nemertodermatidae; genus Nemertoderma; species Nemertoderma westbladi. The sequence goes on along the minus strand of JAUCBJ010004545.1, from coordinate 3,481 downwards.
ACCAAGTTTTGAAATTACTAGCTAAACCTACCTAAAACTCTAGCTACAATAAAATTTAGTATCTGGCTTAACAAAGAGACTTCAATTACGTCCATTGACCAAATTGCAGCAAATTAAAATTTATAGAACTCTCTCCCCATTTCAAAATCTCAAAATATTGTAAAAAAATGGCCTCTTTTTAAGAGGCCACTTCAAGTGACCTGTTAGGCCGTATAAATATAGTAGGCCATGGTGGAGCTGGATGGAAGAAGAAGTTGATGAGACGAAAATGTACTTACAGACTTGAACCGATTCCATTTCTAATGTATTTTATGTTGTATGTATTTTATTGTATTTGCTGTAGTTAAACACCATTTATTTATTATTTAAAAAAATAATTCAGATTGTTGCATTTGGGAATCCTTCCATGGCCTGCCTTCCATCAGTACCAACAGTGTAACTGGTGCAATATTGTCAGCAATGTTGTGTGCAATATTGACATTTTTCAAACGCTTGTAACTAAAAAATAAAAGCCAAAATAAAAATTCTGGCTCACCCACGGAGTGGGGGGGGGGGGGGGGGGAGGTCAAATCTCGCGAATTCTATTTAAGATTTGTAGGGCTTTTACCTGAATAAAGACTATATTTTCCGGGGTATGGTGAATAATGTTATAAAGATAATTTTAATAGTTTATGGAACATGAGTTCATAGTTTACAATAAGGTACTACTGGTACATTCCTAGAAACACGCTTAGACATAATTTACTCTTTAACAGTTGGTCAATTTCCAAAAATATGTTACAATGGAGTAAAATTTCATGTGCTGCTTACCGACATGTCCTTTTCTTTCATTGTCAGTTAGATTTATGCTGAGCAACTGAAATTGGGCTGTTTTCCTGCCCTTCCAGCCATCAACTGGTTCCCTAGAGTCATCCTCGTCTGTAGGATCTCTCTTCCAATAATAGATAATGTCTTTGCTACTGAATCCATCTAAGATATAAATTACAAGCCAATAAAGATGACAAAATTGCGGAAAAAAGATTTTAAAAAATAAATATCATCGTGAATAGGAAGCGATTAGATGCCGAAATTGGAATGTATAAAAATGAAAACTCCCACACTCATAATCTAAATAATTAGATATGCATTGTCAGAGTAAATGGGGGTCCATGTGTATCATCTGGTTCTGACTAAACAAAAGCGAAATGTGTCCAGTCCATTCTCCCTAGAAACAACCACAATAGGCAGCCGCAACATATAAAGGCACTGTTACAAACATATTCACCATCATTGCCACTCCTCAAAGATCTGGTAAAAGACAATGGTCTTTATAATGCTGATTAATAAGGGATTTATAGGACTGATCGCGAACTGTGGTGTTCCGTTGCGGGGACAGGTCGGCGATGCATACTAGTCTAGTATGCCGGTAGTCTTACACCAAAACACCAAAATGTATAATGCGGTATATACTGATAGAGTACTGCAGTACATTGCACGCACATCCTGATTGCTAGCCACGATTCCCTAACAATTAAATCCCACACCTTTCTCTTTCACAACGTTCACTTTTAACTAGTATATTGACATATTTTTATATAACTATTCATTAGATTAATATCAAAACAACAAACGCAACCAGAACTTTAAACGTTTTGTGCTACAAGAACAAATAGAACATTGAACATTAAATGCGAATTTTTTTTTTAAATATACGTTAAGTAATTTTTTCCAAATATTGGTTAACAACAACCCGTATTATCACGATATTAATTAATCACACCTACACGATCCACACCCTTCAGTTTTGTAGTAAACGGGGCAGTAAAACTCCTGCTTTAAACCCAATACTTCAATTCAATAATGGATGCCACGAAGTCGGCATGTCGCAGATTAAATGCATTCTACGGCCGATATAAACGTTGATGATGTCAACCTATACCCACAAAAACCATAGTAAAATCTTGGATGAAATTAGGTACTAGTTAGTCAATTTCAATATTTATTTTTCTTTCAATGCGGCTTTTCGGCAAATAATTGAATATTATCTGATTGTAGGTGAATGTAATAATTTTGTGTTGCTGATGATGAAACAGGCCAATGGAAAATAGTTTAAGGTCATTGTCTTTGAAAACGTGCTGGATACTGCTTCCCTGGAGAAGTACAGCCTTGTACTGTGACTGCCTGCAGTTAGCCATAGAACCAATCCAATGAACGTACTTGATGAATCGAAAAACCGCTCAAACACAATGGTACATGGATCTTATTTCATGGCTGCCACATACAATAACTACCCTTCTGAGGAGAAATAAAGTTAGGTCATGTGTGTTGCAGGCGATTTAATTGTTGAATTTGCCGCAGTAATGGTGGATTTAGTATGATGGATGATTTTACAGTGTATGTGATCTTTTTCCCATGACATGTAATTAACTAGTGAAAGCCAAGGCCTAATTCAGTTAAGACGAGTAATAAACTTTCATGACGGCACATGCTACTCGTATTACAAAGACCAAACCCATAATTAAAATTAAGCTTATAACTTTAAGCTAATTTGGAAATCATCCTTTGAATGAACCACAAAATATCTTTCAGAATGCTAACCATGAAATAGTATATAGTTTATTGTTAGTGTATAAAACAAACCTGGTTAAAAGGCAGACCTCCCTCCATGTATAAAAGGCTGACCACCCCCCCCCCCCCCCATGTATAAAAGGCAGACCCCCCCCCCCCTAATGAATAAAAGGCAGACACGCCCCCCCCCCCCCCCCCTCGTGGGGCGGGGGGGGGGGGGCGTCAATTGATGACCCCCCTATTCGCCCCTATTATTAAAAGGGGCGTCAATATGACCCCCCGTGGTTTTTGTTATAACTCTAAAACAAACGCTGTTGGGAATCTAAAATTTAATGACTTTTCCTAAAAATCTATTGTCTTCCTAATAGTAGATCCCGTTTTTTAAAATAGTTTTCGAGTTATAGCACCACTTTTTAACCCTACATTTGGCACGTATTTTGAGACGTTTTTTTGAAAATTACATTTTATGAAATATGAGTTGTAACATTTCTATTTTTGATTTAGACCGTTTTTTGGTGTTTGCAATTAGATGGAATTCATATAAAATAAGCTAGAAATTTCAAACTTGATTTATTCGCCGGTGCAAAATTTTAGTGCCAGCAACAAATTTTGAAATATGTCAATTTTGTAAATGTATTGTTTGAACATGTTTTTTACGCAATAGGGATCTTTTAGAGTTCTGGTTTCGATGGAATGTATACCAGTTGCACCAGCAAACCCATCAAATATATCAATAAATTCATTGTGTCACCTTGTTTCTTGCGTTTTACGGGTTTTTGAGGATTTTGAATTCAATGGAAAAATAAAAATTGCATAAGAGTTCTCAAACTTTTATTTTTCGGAGGTGGGTGAACATTTTTTGTGCCAGCGCCAAATTTTTGAAAATAAGCAAATTGATCAATAGATACTAGATAGTATCATCTTGTTTCTTACG
>JAUCBJ010004544.1:0-32992 GCA_032718475.1 Nemertoderma westbladi | reverse complement strand
AGCAGTCAGTACCGATACCCACTCAGACAGTTTCCCCAAGCGACATCCCTTTTGGCAATAAGGCTGAACCGACACACCTTTGGCTATGGGAGAGTGTTAGCCAATGAGTTGAGCTTATTGAAGTAACACCCAATAAGAACCCCACATATAATTCCATAAGCTGAAACGACACCCCAATTTGAATATGCCTACCGTACAGCAGGCTAAACTTTTTACTTTGCGGTTTTCGATTTCCAGGGAACAACAAACATTGCAGAGTTCTGCTGTTCTGATGTTTCTTACATCCTGTACACCCTACCCTGTACAGTACATCCCTCTTTCTGTCTCTCTACTCTGTTCTGGTAATCTAAAGAGCAGGTTACAGAGACGGGATTTTTTAACCAAAACAATAAAAGATAACATTACCAATTGAGAGAAAGGAGCAGGTTACAGAGGCGGGATTTTCTAACCAAAACAATAAACAATCACTTTACCAAATCAGGGAAAGGAGCAGGTTACAGAGACGGGATTTTCTAACCAAAACAATAAACGATAACATTACCAATTGAGAGAAAGGAGCAGGTTACAGAGGCGGAATTTCCTAACCAAAACAATAAACGATCACTTAACTAATTGAGGGAAAGGGGCAGGTTACAGAGGCGGGATTTTCTAACCAAAACAATAAACAGTCACTTTACAAAATGAAGGAAAGGAGCAGGTTACAGAGGTGGGCCTTTCTAACCAAAACAATAAACGGTCACTTTACCAAATCAGGGAAAGGAGCAGGTTACAGAGGCGGGATTTTCTAACCAAATCAACCGGTCAGCCGGAAGGCCTACCACTGTACCAGTACCGTATTTAAATGGTTGGCTACACAGTAGGCCTACAGCAGTACCGGTGCCGGTACCGGTACTAAAATACCTGCTTTATACCTACATCCTGTACATGCAATACTGCAAAATAGTGCTCTATATACTAATACCGGTACTGATAGCCTGAGAGAACAGCAGTAGAGAAACCGGTAGCATGGAACCTAAGGGTAAATTTCTGGAGGACATAAAAAGTAAAAAAAAAACTAATACCGGTACTGATAGCCTGAGAGAACAGCAGTAGAGAAACCGGTAGCATGGAATCTAACGGTAGATTTCTGGAGGACCATCATTTGGTAAAGTGATTGTTTATTGTTTTGGTTAGAAAACCCCGCCTCTGTAACCTCCTCCTTTCCTTCATTTAGTAAAGTGACTGTTTATTGTTTTGGTTAGAAAATCCGGCCTCTCTAACCTGCTCCTTTCCATCAATTGGTAATTGTTTTTGGCTATAAAATGAGTGTTTTGCTACGTCATGTGGTAATCGATTATCGACAACAACCACAAACTATTAAATTTTGAGTATTTTACCACAGGCGCGGAAATCTATCTCATAGTCTATAAATCATGGAATTTTGAATGTTTTGGCACAGGCATAGTGAAACCAACTGCCCGACAGACCAGAAATCAACAAAGTTTTGAATGTTTTGACATAGGCGGGTTGAAATCAACTGTCTGACAGTCCAGAAATGAGAGTCTGACAGTTTGAAGAAATACATACATAAAAGGCCATTAGGACAACAAAAGTCATTAAAGGGACAACAAAAGTCATTATGCACAATTCGTAAAAAAAGGCGGACAAAAAAAGTCAAATAAAAGGACATAAAAAAATCACTGCCTTAAAGAAAAGCCCTATTAAAGAATTATTTTATACTATCACTTCCTGAATTCAGACTTGGCTGCTTGGCATACCGCACCAGCATCGCAGTTCGCTGTCTACAGCCTGACAGCTAGCTGCTAAGCTAAAGCATAAAGGAGAGATAGCGCCTACACATTGGCCTACAACTGTCTGGGACCTACGCCTACCCAGTTACCTAAAGCTGTAAAGACAGAGACAGACCTAAGAAAATGCAGCGCGACCAACAACCCCCACCGGTGGGATTCGAGGGGGGTGGTTACTCGGGACACAACAATTCGAGCAACTACAACACGGCCGCTCTGGGTGAGGGAGGTTATTTCGACGAGGACGTACCCGAACCCGGGGAACCATTCTCCGCCAAAACCTTCGACGATAAGTCGGTCCGACGGGGTTTTATCCGTCGGGTTTACGCGATCCTGTGCTGCCAACTCCTCGTTACCTGCGGCGTCATCGCGATCTTTATGTTCGTTCGGCCGGTACGCGAGTTCGCCCAGGCCCAGCAGTGGTTGCTGTGGACTGCGATGGGCGGCACATTCGTCGTCATAATCGCGCTCGCGTGCTGCGAAGGCGTCCGTAAGATGCACCCACTCAATCTCATACTCCTCGGCGTCTTCACCCTGTTTGAGAGTTGGCTTCTCGGCTCAATCGCGTCGATGTACGAGACGGAGTCGGTGCTCGCAGCTGTCGGGATCACGGCCGCTGTCACTCTCTCCCTCACTGCGTTCGCCTTCCAAACCAAATACGACTTCACTAAGATGGGAACCTATCTGTTCGTATTCCTCGTGATCCTCATATTCTTCGGTTTATTCGCGGTAATCTTCCGTTCTCGCGTCGTCCAGATCGTCTACGGCGCACTCGGGGCGCTCCTCTTCAGCTTCTACCTCGTGTTCGACACTCAACTAATGATCGGCGGTTCCCACAAATACACAATCTCCCCCGACGAGTACGTGCTGGCCGCCCTCAATCTCTACGTGGATGTAGTACAGCTGTTCCTCTACATCCTGATGCTACTCAACAGTTCCCGGAATTAAACCAACCCGCCCGAATATACCAACCAGACCCAATCAATAATTGTAATAATAATAGTAACTTAGTTAATTACTCTGGAGTCCCGAATAGACGGGGTGGGTGGAATAAACGGGGTGGGTGGAAAATTTAACATACTTACTTAACATACAGTATAAGCGTACAGGTACAGAGTAGCTACGGCTACCTATAAATACTCGGTACACGGTTTTTGTTCACTTTCACTTTCAACTCTCAATTATTATGAGAACAAACGTTTATTTACTCATAATAAAAAATGTACTAAATTTTTTAGAAAAAATTAATAGTCGGGGTGTCTGAAATAAGAGAATTGTGGGTGGATTTTTTTTCTGGAGCCCCGTCTATTCGGGACTCCAGAGTAGTTAGTTAGTAGTGTATATGAATAACTGTTAGACGGGCTGCGTACCCAGTTGTAACGGCAGCAGCAGCAGCTGTGACTGTTTGGTTGAATTCCTACATGTAGGTATTGGGGTCCAGATCTGGTTTTATTGTGTATTAAATGTTAGACCTTATGGCCCAAGATATTATCGATCGCGTCCCAAGATTTGATATCAACTTGAACCTTCTGCAGCTGTAGTTCCTCCTGTAACAGCTGGTTGGCGCGCCAAATAATTATTTGGCTACTTCGGCTGTTATTATATTACTATTCGTTGCTTATTTATATTGGTGGATTTTATTTCATTTCTTTGCGGAATCCTATTTTATTTACTTTTGTTTTATGTTTATCCAAACATCGTCCCAACATATTAGTTTATATTCTGTAAAAACTTTTTCATATTAATAAACTTAATTTCTCATTGTATTATTATTATTATTAATTCAGACTCACTCTCCTATCCCGTGAGGGTACACGATGTATTATTATTAACTCAGACTCACTCTCCTATCCCGTGAGGGTACACGATGTATTATTATTATTATTAACTCAGACTCACTCTCCTATCCCGTGAGGGTACACGATGTATTATTATTATTATTAACTCAGACTCACTCTCCTATCCCGTGAGGGTACACGATGTATTATTATTAACTCAGACTCACTCTCCTATCCCGTGAGGGTACACGATGTATTATTATTATTATTAATTCAGACTCACTCTCCTATCCCGTGAGGGTACACGATGTATTATTATTAACTCAGACTCACTCTCCTATCCCGTGAGGGTACACGATGTATTATTATTATTATTAACTCAGACTCACTCTCCTATCCCGTGAGGGTACACGATGTATTATTATTATTATTAACTCAGACTCACTCTCCTATCCCGTGAGGGTACACGATGTATTATTATTAACTCAGACTCACTCTCCTATCCCGTGAGGGTACACGATGTATTATTATTATTATTAATTCAGACTCACTCTCCTATCCCGTGAGGGTACACGATGTATTATTATTATTAATTCAGACTCACTCTCCTATCCCGTGAGGGTACACGATGTATTATTATTATTATTAACTCAGACTCACTCTCCTATCCCGTGAGGGTACACGATGTATTATTATTATTATTAATTCAGACTCACTCTCCTATCCCGTGAGGGTACACGATGTATTATTATTATTATTAACTCAGACTCACTCTCCTATCCCGTGAGGGTACACGATGTATTATTATTATTATTAATTCAGACTCACTCTCCTATCCCGTGAGGGTACACGATGTATTATTATTAACTCAGACTCACTCTCCTATCCCGTGAGGGTACACGATGTATTATTATTAATTCAGACTCACTCTCCTATCCCGTGAGGGTACACGATGTATTATTATTATTATTAATTCAGACTCACTCTCCTATCCCGTGAGGGTACACGATGTATTATTATTAACTCAGACTCACTCTCCTATCCCGTGAGGGTACACGATGTATTATTATTATTATTAATTCAGACTCACTCTCCTATCCCGTGAGGGTACACGATGTATTATTATTAATTCAGACTCACTCTCCTATCTCGTGAGGGTACACGATGTATTATTATTATTATTAATTCAGACTCACTCTCCTATCCCGTGAGGGTACACGATGTATTATTATTATTATTAATTCAGACTCACTCTCCTATCCCGTGAGGGTACACGATGTATTATTATTAATTCAGACTCACTCTCCTATCCCGTGAGGGTACACGATGTATTATTATTATTATTAATTCAGACTCACTCTCCTATCCCGTGAGGGTACACGATGTATTATTATTAATTCAGACTCACTCTCCTATCCCGTGAGGGTACACGATGTATTATTATTAATTCAGACTCACTCTCCTATCCCGTGAGGGTACACGATGTATTATTATTATTATTAATTCAGACTCACTCTCCTATCCCGTGAGGGTACACGATGTATTATTATTATTAATTCAGACTCACTCTCCTATCCCGTGAGGGTACACGATGTATTATTATTATTATTAACTCAGACTCACTCTCCTATCCCGTGAGGGTACACGATGTATTATTATTATTATTAATTCAGACTCACTCTCCTATCCCGTGAGGGTACACGATGTATTATTATTAACTCAGACTCACTCTCCTATCCCGTGAGGGTACACGATGTATTATTATTATTATTAATTCAGACTCACTCTCCTATCCCGTGAGGGTACACGATGTATTATTATTATTATTAATTCAGACTCACTCTCCTATCCCGTGAGGGTACACGATGTATTATTATTAACTCAGACTCACTCTCCTATCCCGTGAGGGTACACGATGTATTATTATTATTATTAATTCAGACTCACTCTCCTATCCCGTGAGGGTACACGATGTATTATTATTATTATTAACTCAGACTCACTCTCCTATCCCGTGAGGGTACACGATGTATTATTATTAACTCAGACTCACTCTCCTATCCCGTGAGGGTACACGATGTATTATTATTATTATTAATTCAGACTCACTCTCCTATCCCGTGAGGGTACACGATGTATTATTATTATTATTAACTCAGACTCACTCTCCTATCCCGTGAGGGTACACGATGTATTATTATTAACTCAGACTCACTCTCCTATCCCGTGAGGGTACACGATGTATTATTATTATTATTAATTCAGACTCACTCTCCTATCCCGTGAGGGTACACGATGTATTATTATTATTATTAACTCAGACTCACTCTCCTATCCCGTGAGGGTACACGATGTATTATTATTAACTCAGACTCACTCTCCTATCCCGTGAGGGTACACGATGTATTATTATTATTATTAATTCAGACTCACTCTCCTATCCCGTGAGGGTACACGATGTATTATTATTAACTCAGACTCACTCTCCTATCCCGTGAGGGTACACGATGTATTATTATTATTATTAATTCAGACTCACTCTCCTATCCCGTGAGGGTACACGATGTATTATTATTAATTCAGACTCACTCTCCTATCCCGTGAGGGTACACGATGTATTATTATTAACTCAGACTCACTCTCCTATCCCGTGAGGGTACACGATGTATTATTATTATTATTAATTCAGACTCACTCTCCTATCCCGTGAGGGTACACGATGTATTATTATTATTATTAACTCAGACTCACTCTCCTATCCCGTGAGGGTACACGATGTATTATTATTAACTCAGACTCACTCTCCTATCCCGTGAGGGTACACGATGTATTATTATTATTATTAATTCAGACTCACTCTCCTATCCCGTGAGGGTACACGATGTATTATTATTATTATTAACTCAGACTCACTCTCCTATCCCGTGAGGGTACACGATGTATTATTATTAACTCAGACTCACTCTCCTATCCCGTGAGGGTACACGATGTATTATTATTATTATTAATTCAGACTCACTCTCCTATCCCGTGAGGGTACACGATGTATTATTATTAACTCAGACTCACTCTCCTATCCCGTGAGGGTACACGATGTATTATTATTATTATTAATTCAGACTCACTCTCCTATCCCGTGAGGGTACACGATGTATTATTATTAATTCAGACTCACTCTCCTATCCCGTGAGGGTACACGATGTATTATTATTAACTCAGACTCACTCTCCTATCCCGTGAGGGTACACGATGTATTATTATTATTATTAATTCAGACTCACTCTCCTATCCCGTGAGGGTACACGATGTATTATTATTAATCCAGACTCACTCTCCTATCCCGTGAGGGTACACGATGTATTATTATTAACTCAGACTCACTCTCCTATCCCGTGAGGGTACACGATGTATTATTATTATTATTAATTCAGACTCACTCTCCTATCCCGTGAGGGTACACGATGTATTATTATTATTATTAATTCAGACTCACTCTCCTATCCCGTGAGGGTACACGATGTATTATTATTAATCCAGACTCACTCTCCTATCCCGTGAGGGTACACGATGTATTATTATTAACTCAGACTCACTCTCCTATCCCGTGAGGGTACACGATGTATTATTATTATTATTAATTCAGACTCACTCTCCTATCCCGTGAGGGTACACGATGTATTATTATTAATCCAGACTCACTCTCCTATCCCGTGAGGGTACACGATGTATTATTATTAATCCAGACTCACTCTCCTATCCCGTGAGGGTACACGATGTATTATTATTAACTCAGACTCACTCTCCTATCCCGTGAGGGTACACGATGTATTATTATTATTATTAATTCAGACTCACTCTCCTATCCCGTGAGGGTACACGATGTATTATTATTAATTCAGACTCACTCTCCTATCCCGTGAGGGTACACGATGTATTATTATTATTATTAACTCAGACTCACTCTCCTATCCCGTGAGGGTACACGATGTATTATTATTATTATTAATTCAGACTCACTCTCCTATCCCGTGAGGGTACACGATGTATTATTATTAATTCAGACTCACTCTCCTATCCCGTGAGGGTACACGATGTATTATTATTATTATTAATTCAGACTCACTCTCCTATCCCGTGAGGGTACACGATGTATTATTATTAATTCAGACTCACTCTCCTATCCCGTGAGGGTACACGATGTATTATTATTATTATTAATTCAGACTCACTCTCCTATCCCGTGAGGGTACACGATGTATTATTATTATTATTAATCCAGACTCACTCTCCTATCCCGTGAGGGTACACGATGTATTATTATTATTATTAATTCAGACTCACTCTCCTATCCCGTGAGGGTACACGATGTATTATTATTATTATTAATTCAGACTCACTCTCCTATCCCGTGAGGGTACACGATGTATTATTATTATTATTAATCAGACTCACTCTCCTATCCCGTGAGGGTACACGATGTATTATTATTAATTCAGACTCACTCTCCTATCCCGTGAGGGTACACGATGTATTATTATTAATTCAGACTCACTCTCCTATCTCGTGAGGGTACACGATGTATTATTATTATTATTAACTCAGACTCACTCTCCTATCCCGTGAGGGTACACGATGTATTATTATTATTATTAATCCAGACTCACTCTCCTATCCCGTGAGGGTACACGATGTATTATTATTAATTCAGACTCACTCTCCTATCCCGTGAGGGTACACGATGTATTATTATTAATTCAGACTCACTCTCCTATCCCGTGAGGGTACACGATGTATTATTATTATTATTAACTCAGACTCACTCTCCTATCCCGTGAGGGTACACGATGTATTATTATTATTATTAATTCAGACTCACTCTCCTATCCCGTGAGGGTACACGATGTATTATTATTATTATTAATTCAGACTCACTCTCCTATCCCGTGAGGGTACACGATGTATTATTATTATTATTAATCCAGACTCACTCTCCTATCCCGTGAGGGTACACGATGTATTATTATTATTATTAATTCAGACTCACTCTCCTATCCCGTGAGGGTACACGATGTATTATTATTATTATTAATCAGACTCACTCTCCTATCCCGTGAGGGTACACGATGTATTATTATTATTATTAATTCAGACTCACTCTCCTATCCCGTGAGGGTACACGATGTATTATTATTATTATTAATCAGACTCACTCTCCTATCCCGTGAGGGTACACGATGTATTATTATTATTATTAATTCAGACTCACTCTCCTATCCCGTGAGGGTACACGATGTATTATTATTATTATTAATCAGACTCACTCTCCTATCCCGTGAGGGTACACGATGTATTATTATTATTATTAATTCAGACTCACTCTCCTATCCCGTGAGGGTACACGATGTATTATTATTAATTCAGACTCACTCTCCTATCCCGTGAGGGTACACGATGTATTATTATTATTATTAATTCAGACTCACTCTCCTATCCCGTGAGGGTACACGATGTATTATTATTATTATTAATCAGACTCACTCTCCTATCCCGTGAGGGTACACGATGTATTATTATTATTATTAATTCAGACTCACTCTCCTATCCCGTGAGGGTACACGATGTATTATTATTATTATTAATTCAGACTCACTCTCCTATCCCGTGAGGGTACACGATGTATTATTATTATTATTAATTCAGACTCACTCTCCTATCCCGTGAGGGTACACGATGTATTATTATTATTATTAATTCAGACTCACTCTCCTATCCCGTGAGGGTACACGATGTATTATTATTATTAATTCAGACTCACTCTCCTATCCCGTGAGGGTACACGATGTATTATTATTATTATTAATCAGACTCACTCTCCTATCCCGTGAGGGTACACGATGTATTATTATTATTATTAATCAGACTCACTCTCCTATCCCGTGAGGGTACACGATGTATTATTATTATTATTAATTCAGACTCACTCTCCTATCCCGTGAGGGTACACGATGTATTATTATTATTATTAATCAGACTCACTCTCCTATCCCGTGAGGGTACACGATGTATTATTATTATTATTAATTCAGACTCACTCTCCTATCCCGTGAGGGTACACGATGTATTATTATTATTATTAATCAGACTCACTCTCCTATCCCGTGAGGGTACACGATGTATTATTATTATTATTAATTCAGACTCACTCTCCTATCCCGTGAGGGTACACGATGTATTATTATTATTATTAATCAGACTCACTCTCCTATCCCGTGAGGGTACACGATGTATTATTATTATTATTAATTCAGACTCACTCTCCTATCCCGTGAGGGTACACGATGTATTATTATTATTATTAATTCAGACTCACTCTCCTATCCCGTGAGGGTACACGATGTATTATTATTATTATTAATCAGACTCACTCTCCTATCCCGTGAGGGTACACGATGTATTATTATTATTATTATCAGACTCACTCTCCTATCCCGTGAGGGTACACGATGTATTATTATTATTATTAATTCAGACTCACTCTCCTATCCCGTGAGGGTACACGATGTATTATTATTATTATTAATCAGACTCACTCTCCTATCCCGTGAGGGTACACGATGTATTATTATTATTATTAATTCAGACTCACTCTCCTATCCCGTGAGGGTACACGATGTATTATTATTATTATTAATTCAGACTCACTCTCCTATCCCGTGAGGGTACACGATGTATTATTATTATTATTAACTCAGACTCACTCTCCTATCCCGTGAGGGTACACGATGTATTATTATTAATTCAGACTCACTCTCCTATCCCGTGAGGGTACACGATGTATTATTATTATTAACTCAGACTCACTCTCCTATCCCGTGAGGGTACACGATGTATTATTATTAATTCAGACTCACTCTCCTATCCCGTGAGGGTACACGATGTATTATTATTATTATTAATCAGACTCACTCTCCTATCCCGTGAGGGTACACGATGTATTATTATTATTAATTCAGACTCACTCTCCTATCCCGTGAGGGTACACGATGTATTATTATTATTATTAACTCAGACTCACTCTCCTATCCCGTGAGGGTACACGATGTATTATTATTAACTCAGACTCACTCTCCTATCCCGTGAGGGTACACGATGTATTATTATTATTATTAATTCAGACTCACTCTCCTATCCCGTGAGGGTACACGATGTATTATTATTATTATTAATCAGACTCACTCTCCTATCCCGTGAGGGTACACGATGTATTATTATTATTATTAACTCAGACTCACTCTCCTATCCCGTGAGGGTACACGATGTATTATTATTATTATTAACTCAGACTCACTCTCCTATCCCGTGAGGGTACACGATGTATTATTATTATTATTAATTCAGACTCACTCTCCTATCCCGTGAGGGTACACGATGTATTATTATTATTATTAACTCAGACTCACTCTCCTATCCCGTGAGGGTACACGATGTATTATTATTAACTCAGACTCACTCTCCTATCCCGTGAGGGTACACGATGTATTATTATTATTATTAACTCAGACTCACTCTCCTATCCCGTGAGGGTACACGATGTATTATTATTAATTCAGACTCACTCTCCTATCCCGTGAGGGTACACGATGTATTATTATTATTATTAATTCAGACTCACTCTCCTATCCCGTGAGGGTACACGATGTATTATTATTATTATTAACTCAGACTCACTCTCCTATCCCGTGAGGGTACACGATGTATTATTATTATTATTAATTCAGACTCACTCTCCTATCCCGTGAGGGTACACGATGTATTATTATTATTAATTCAGACTCACTCTCCTATCCCGTGAGGGTACACGATGTATTATTATTATATTAATTCAGACTCACTCTCCTATCCCGTGAGGGTACACGATGTATTATTATTATTATTAATTCAGACTCACTCTCCTATCCCGTGAGGGTACACGATGTATTATTATTATTAATTCAGACTCACTCTCCTATCCCGTGAGGGTACACGATGTATTATTATTATTAATTCAGACTCACTCTCCTATCCCGTGAGGGTACACGATGTATTATTATTAACTCAGACTCACTCTCCTATCCCGTGAGGGTACACGATGTATTATTATTATTAATTCAGACTCACTCTCCTATCCCGTGAGGGTACACGATGTATTATTATTATTATTAATTCAGACTCACTCTCCTATCCCGTGAGGGTACACGATGTATTATTATTATTATTAATTCAGACTCACTCTCCTATCCCGTGAGGGTACACGATGTATTATTATTATTATTAATTCAGACTCACTCTCCTATCCCGTGAGGGTACACGATGTATTATTATTATTATTAATTCAGACTCACTCTCCTATCCCGTGAGGGTACACGATGTATTATTATTATTATTAATTCAGACTCACTCTCCTATCCCGTGAGGGTACACGATGTATTATTATTATTAAATCAGACTCACTCTCCTATCCCGTGAGGGTACACGATGTATTATTATTATTATTAATCAGACTCACTCTCCTATCCCGTGAGGGTACACGATGTATTATTATTATTATTAATCAGACTCACTCTCCTATCCCGTGAGGGTACACGATGTATATTATTATTATTAATTCAGACTCACTCTCCTATCCCGTGAGGGTACACGATGTATTATTATTATTATTAATTCAGACTCACTCTCCTATCCCGTGAGGGTACACGATGTATTATTATTATTATTAATCAGACTCACTCTCCTATCCCGTGAGGGTACACGATGTATTATTATTATTATTAATTCAGACTCACTCTCCTATCCCGTGAGGGTACACGATGTATTATTATTATTAATTCAGACTCACTCTCCTATCCCGTGAGGGTACACGATGTATTATTATTATTATTAATTCAGACTCACTCTCCTATCCCGTGAGGGTACACGATGTATTATTATTATTAATTCAGACTCACTCTCCTATCCCGTGAGGGTACACGATGTATTATTATTATTAATTCAGACTCACTCTCCTATCCCGTGAGGGTACACGATGTATTATTATTATTATTAACTCAGACTCACTCTCCTATCCCGTGAGGGTACACGATGTATTATTATTAATTCAGACTCACTCTCCTATCCCGTGAGGGTACACGATGTATTATTATTAATTCAGACTCACTCTCCTATCCCGTGAGGGTACACGATGTATTATTATTATTAACTCAGACTCACTCTCCTATCCCGTGAGGGTACACGATGTATTATTATTATTAATTCAGACTCACTCTCCTATCCCGTGAGGGTACACGATGTATTATTATTATTAATTCAGACTCACTCTCCTATCCCGTGAGGGTACACGATGTATTATTATTATTAATTCAGACTCACTCTCCTATCCCGTGAGGGTACACGATGTATTATTATTAACTCAGACTCACTCTCCTATCCCGTGAGGGTACACGATGTATTATTATTATTATTAATTCAGACTCACTCTCCTATCCCGTGAGGGTACACGATGTATTATTATTATTAATTCAGACTCACTCTCCTATCCCGTGAGGGTACACGATGTATTATTATTATTAATTCAGACTCACTCTCCTATCCCGTGAGGGTACACGATGTATTATTATTAACTCAGACTCACTCTCCTATCCCGTGAGGGTACACGATGTATTATTATTATATTAATTCAGACTCACTCTCCTATCCCGTGAGGGTACACGATGTATTATTATTATTAATTCAGACTCACTCTCCTATCCCGTGAGGGTACACGATGTATTATTATTAATTCAGACTCACTCTCCTATCCCGTGAGGGTACACGATGTATTATTATTATTATTAATTCAGACTCACTCTCCTATCCCGTGAGGGTACACGATGTATTATTATTATTAATTCAGACTCACTCTCCTATCCCGTGAGGGTACACGATGTATTATTATTATTATTAATTCAGACTCACTCTCCTATCCCGTGAGGGTACACGATGTATTATTATTATTATTAATTCAGACTCACTCTCCTATCCCGTGAGGGTACACGATGTATTATTATTATTAATTCAGACTCACTCTCCTATCCCGTGAGGGTACACGATGTATTATTATATTAATTCAGACTCACTCTCCTATCCCGTGAGGGTACACGATGTATTATTATTATTAATTCAGACTCACTCTCCTATCCCGTGAGGGTACACGATGTATTATTATTATTAATTCAGACTCACTCTCCTATCCCGTGAGGGTACACGATGTATTATTATTATACTCAGACTCACTCTCCTATCCCGTGAGGGTACACGATGTATTATTATTATTATTAATTCAGACTCACTCTCCTATCCCGTGAGGGTACACGATGTATTATTATTATTAATTCAGACTCACTCTCCTATCCCGTGAGGGTACACGATGTATTATTATTATTAATTCAGACTCACTCTCCTATCCCGTGAGGGTACACGATGTATTATTATTATTAATTCAGACTCACTCTCCTATCCCGTGAGGGTACACGATGTATTATTATTATTATTAACTCAGACTCACTCTCCTATCCCGTGAGGGTACACGATGTATTATTATTATTAATTCAGACTCACTCTCCTATCCCGTGAGGGTACACGATGTATTATTATTATTATTAATTCAGACTCACTCTCCTATCCCGTGAGGGTACACGATGTATTATTATTAATCAGACTCACTCTCCTATCCCGTGAGGGTACACGATGTATTATTATTATTAATTCAGACTCACTCTCCTATCCCGTGAGGGTACACGATGTATTATTATTATTATTAATTCAGACTCACTCTCCTATCCCGTGAGGGTACACGATGTATTATTATTATTATTAACTCAGACTCACTCTCCTATCCCGTGAGGGTACACGATGTATTATTATTATTATTAATTCAGACTCACTCTCCTATCCCGTGAGGGTACACGATGTATTATTATTATTATTAATTCAGACTCACTCTCCTATCCCGTGAGGGTACACGATGTATTATTATTAATCCAGACTCACTCTCCTATCCCGTGAGGGTACACGATGTATTATTATTATTAATTCAGACTCACTCTCCTATCCCGTGAGGGTACACGATGTATTATTATTATTATTAATTCAGACTCACTCTCCTATCCCGTGAGGGTACACGATGTATTATTATTATTATACTCAGACTCACTCTCCTATCCCGTGAGGGTACACGATGTATTATTATTATTATTAATTCAGACTCACTCTCCTATCCCGTGAGGGTACACGATGTATTATTATTATTATTAACTCAGACTCACTCTCCTATCCCGTGAGGGTACACGATGTATTATTATTATTATTAATTCAGACTCACTCTCCTATCCCGTGAGGGTACACGATGTATTATTATTATTAATTCAGACTCACTCTCCTATCCCGTGAGGGTACACGATGTATTATTATTATTATTAATTCAGACTCACTCTCCTATCCCGTGAGGGTACACGATGTATTATTATTATTAATTCAGACTCACTCTCCTATCCCGTGAGGGTACACGATGTATTATTATTATTATTAACTCAGACTCACTCTCCTATCCCGTGAGGGTACACGATGTATTATTATTATTATTAATTCAGACTCACTCTCCTATCCCGTGAGGGTACACGATGTATTATTATTATTAATTCAGACTCACTCTCCTATCCCGTGAGGGTACACGATGTATTATTATTATTATTAATTCAGACTCACTCTCCTATCCCGTGAGGGTACACGATGTATTATTATTAACTCAGACTCACTCTCCTATCCCGTGAGGGTACACGATGTATTATTATTATTATTAATTCAGACTCACTCTCCTATCCCGTGAGGGTACACGATGTATTATTATTAACTCAGACTCACTCTCCTATCCCGTGAGGGTACACGATGTATTATTATTATTATTAATTCAGACTCACTCTCCTATCCCGTGAGGGTACACGATGTATTATTATTAACTCAGACTCACTCTCCTATCCCGTGAGGGTACACGATGTATTATTATTAACTCAGACTCACTCTCCTATCCCGTGAGGGTACACGATGTATTATTATTAACTCAGACTCACTCTCCTATCCCGTGAGGGTACACGATGTATTATTATTATTATTAATTCAGACTCACTCTCCTATCCCGTGAGGGTACACGATGTATTATTATTATTATTAACTCAGACTCACTCTCCTATCCCGTGAGGGTACACGATGTATTATTATTATTATTATTAACTCAGACTCACTCTCCTATCCCGTGAGGGTACACGATGTATTATTATTAATCCAGACTCACTCTCCTATCCCGTGAGGGTACACGATGTATTATTATTATTAATCCAGACTCACTCTCCTATCCCGTGAGGGTACACGATGTATTATTATTATTATTAATCCAGACTCACTCTCCTATCCCGTGAGGGTACACGATGTATTATTATTAATTCAGACTCACTCTCCTATCCCGTGAGGGTACACGATGTATTATTATTAACTCAGACTCACTCTCCTATCCCGTGAGGGTACACGATGTATTATTATTAATTCAGACTCACTCTCCTATCCCGTGAGGGTACACGATGTATTATTATTATTATTAATTCAGACTCACTCTCCTATCCCGTGAGGGTACACGATGTATTATTATTATTATTAATTCAGACTCACTCTCCTATCCCGTGAGGGTACACGATGTATTATTATTAATCCAGACTCACTCTCCTATCCCGTGAGGGTACACGATGTATTATTATTATTATTAATTCAGACTCACTCTCCTATCCCGTGAGGGTACACGATGTATTATTATTATTATTAATTCAGACTCACTCTCCTATCCCGTGAGGGTACACGATGTATTATTATTATTATTAATTCAGACTCACTCTCCTATCCCGTGAGGGTACACGATGTATTATTATTATTAATTCAGACTCACTCTCCTATCTCGTGAGGGTACACGATGTATTATTTATTATTATTAACTCAGACTCACTCTCCTATCCCGTGAGGGTACACGATGTATTATTATTATTAATTCAGACTCACTCTCCTATCCCGTGAGGGTACACGATGTATTATTATTATTAATTCAGACTCACTCTCCTATCCGTGAGGGTACACGATGTATTATTATTATTATTAATCCAGACTCACTCTCCTATCCCGTGAGGGTACACGATGTATTATTATTAACTCAGACTCACTCTCCTATCCCGTGAGGGTACACGATGTATTATTATTATTAATCCAGACTCACTCTCCTATCCCGTGAGGGTACACGATGTATTATTATTATTATTAATCCAGACTCACTCTCCTATCCCGTGAGGGTACACGATGTATTATTATTATTAATCCAGACTCACTCTCCTATCCCGTGAGGGTACACGATGTATTATTATTAATTCAGACTCACTCTCCTATCCCGTGAGGGTACACGATGTATTATTATTAATTCAGACTCACTCTCCTATCCCGTGAGGGTACACGATGTATTATTATTATTATTAACTCAGACTCACTCTCCTATCCCGTGAGGGTACACGATGTATTATTATTATTATTAACTCAGACTCACTCTCCTATCCCGTGAGGGTACACGATGTATTATTATTAACTCAGACTCACTCTCCTATCCCGTGAGGGTACACGATGTATTATTATTAACTCAGACTCACTCTCCTATCCCGTGAGGGTACACGATGTATTATTATTAACTCAGACTCACTCTCCTATCCCGTGAGGGTACACGATGTATTATTATTAACTCAGACTCACTCTCCTATCCCGTGAGGGTACACGATGTATTATTATTATTATTAATTCAGACTCACTCTCCTATCCCGTGAGGGTACACGATGTATTATTATTATTATTAATTCAGACTCACTCTCCTATCCCGTGAGGGTACACGATGTATTATTATTATTATTAATTCAGACTCACTCTCCTATCCCGTGAGGGTACACGATGTATTATTATTATTATTAATTCAGACTCACTCTCCTATCCCGTGAGGGTACACGATGTATTATTATTATTATTAACTCAGACTCACTCTCCTATCCCGTGAGGGTACACGATGTATTATTATTATTATTAATTCAGACTCACTCTCCTATCCCGTGAGGGTACACGATGTATTATTATTATTATTAATCCAGACTCACTCTCCTATCCCGTGAGGGTACACGATGTATTATTATTATTATTAATTCAGACTCACTCTCCTATCCCGTGAGGGTACACGATGTATTATTATTATTATTAACTCAGACTCACTCTCCTATCCCGTGAGGGTACACGATGTATTATTATTAACTCAGACTCACTCTCCTATCCCGTGAGGGTACACGATGTATTATTATTATTATTAATTCAGACTCACTCTCCTATCCCGTGAGGGTACACGATGTATTATTATTATTATTAATTCAGACTCACTCTCCTATCCCGTGAGGGTACACGATGTATTATTATTATTATTAATTCAGACTCACTCTCCTATCCCGTGAGGGTACACGATGTATTATTATTATTATTAATTCAGACTCACTCTCCTATCCCGTGAGGGTACACGATGTATTATTATTATTAATTCAGACTCACTCTCCTATCCCGTGAGGGTACACGATGTATTATTATTAATCCAGACTCACTCTCCTATCCCGTGAGGGTACACGATGTATTATTATTATTAATCCAGACTCACTCTCCTATCCCGTGAGGGTACACGATGTATTATTATTATTATTAATTCAGACTCACTCTCCTATCCCGTGAGGGTACACGATGTATTATTATTAACTCAGACTCACTCTCCTATCCCGTGAGGGTACACGATGTATTATTATTAATTCAGACTCACTCTCCTATCCCGTGAGGGTACACGATGTATTATTATTAATCCAGACTCACTCTCCTATCCCGTGAGGGTACACGATGTATTATTATTATTAATCCAGACTCACTCTCCTATCCCGTGAGGGTACACGATGTATTATTATTATTAATCCAGACTCACTCTCCTATCCCGTGAGGGTACACGATGTATTATTATTAACTCAGACTCACTCTCCTATCCCGTGAGGGTACACGATGTATTATTATTAATCCAGACTCACTCTCCTATCCCGTGAGGGTACACGATGTATTATTATTATTAATCCAGACTCACTCTCCTATCCCGTGAGGGTACACGATGTATTATTATTATTATTAACTCAGACTCACTCTCCTATCCCGTGAGGGTACACGATGTATTATTATTATTAATCCAGACTCACTCTCCTATCCCGTGAGGGTACACGATGTATTATTATTAACTCAGACTCACTCTCCTATCCCGTGAGGGTACACGATGTATTTATTATTATTAATCCAGACTCACTCTCCTATCCCGTGAGGGTACACGATGTATTATTATTATTATTAATTCAGACTCACTCTCCTATCCCGTGAGGGTACACGATGTATTATTATTAACTCAGACTCACTCTCCTATCCCGTGAGGGTACACGATGTATTATTATTATTATTAATTCAGACTCACTCTCCTATCCCGTGAGGGTACACGATGTATTATTATTAATTCAGACTCACTCTCCTATCCCGTGAGGGTACACGATGTATTATTATTAATTCAGACTCACTCTCCTATCCCGTGAGGGTACACGATGTATTATTATTATTATTAATTCAGACTCACTCTCCTATCCCGTGAGGGTACACGATGTATTATTATTATTATTAACTCAGACTCACTCTCCTATCCCGTGAGGGTACACGATGTATTATTATTATTATTAATTCAGACTCACTCTCCTATCCCGTGAGGGTACACGATGTATTATTATTATTATTAACTCAGACTCACTCTCCTATCCCGTGAGGGTACACGATGTATTATTATTATTATTAATTCAGACTCACTCTCCTATCCCGTGAGGGTACACGATGTATTATTATTATTATTAACTCAGACTCACTCTCCTATCCCGTGAGGGTACACGATGTATTATTATTAATTCAGACTCACTCTCCTATCCCGTGAGGGTACACGATGTATTATTATTATTATTAACTCAGACTCACTCTCCTATCCCGTGAGGGTACACGATGTATTATTATTAACTCAGACTCACTCTCCTATCCCGTGAGGGTACACGATGTATTATTATTATTAATTCAGACTCACTCTCCTATCCCGTGAGGGTACACGATGTATTATTATTAATTCAGACTCACTCTCCTATCCCGTGAGGGTACACGATGTATTATTATTATTATTAACTCAGACTCACTCTCCTATCCCGTGAGGGTACACGATGTATTATTATTAACTCAGACTCACTCTCCTATCCCGTGAGGGTACACGATGTATTATTATTATTAATTCAGACTCACTCTCCTATCCCGTGAGGGTACACGATGTATTATTATTAATTCAGACTCACTCTCCTATCCCGTGAGGGTACACGATGTATTATTATTATTATTAACTCAGACTCACTCTCCTATCCCGTGAGGGTACACGATGTATTATTATTAACTCAGACTCACTCTCCTATCCCGTGAGGGTACACGATGTATTATTATTAACTCAGACTCACTCTCCTATCCCGTGAGGGTACACGATGTATTATTATTATTATTAATCTCAGACTCACTCTCCTATCCCGTGAGGGTACACGATGTATTATTATTATTATTAACTCAGACTCACTCTCCTATCCCGTGAGGGTACACGATGTATTATTATTATTAATTCAGACTCACTCTCCTATCCCGTGAGGGTACACGATGTATTATTATTAATTCAGACTCACTCTCCTATCCCGTGAGGGTACACGATGTATTATTATTATTATTAACTCAGACTCACTCTCCTATCCCGTGAGGGTACACGATGTATTATTATTATTATTAATTCAGACTCACTCTCCTATCCCGTGAGGGTACACGATGTATTATTATTATTAATTCAGACTCACTCTCCTATCCCGTGAGGGTACACGATGTATTATTATTATTATTAACTCAGACTCACTCTCCTATCCCGTGAGGGTACACGATGTATTATTATTATTATTATTAACTCAGACTCACTCTCCTATCCCGTGAGGGTACACGATGTATTATTATTAATCAGACTCACTCTCCTATCCCGTGAGGGTACACGATGTATTATTATTATTATTAACTCAGACTCACTCTCCTATCCCGTGAGGGTACACGATGTATTATTATTAATTCAGACTCACTCTCCTATCCCGTGAGGGTACACGATGTATTATTATTAATCCAGACTCACTCTCCTATCCCGTGAGGGTACACGATGTATTATTATTAATTCAGACTCACTCTCCTATCCCGTGAGGGTACACGATGTATTATTATTATTATTAACTCAGACTCACTCTCCTATCCCGTGAGGGTACACGATGTATTATTATTAATCCAGACTCACTCTCCTATCCCGTGAGGGTACACGATGTATTATTATTAATTCAGACTCACTCTCCTATCCCGTGAGGGTACACGATGTATTATTATTATTATTAACTCAGACTCACTCTCCTATCCCGTGAGGGTACACGATGTATTATTATTATTATTAACTCAGACTCACTCTCCTATCCCGTGAGGGTACACGATGTATTATTATTATTATTCAGACTCACTCTCCTATCCCGTGAGGGTACACGATGTATTATTATTATTATTAACTCAGACTCACTCTCCTATCCCGTGAGGGTACACGATGTATTATTATTATTAACTCAGACTCACTCTCCTATCCCGTGAGGGTACACGATGTATTATTATTATTATTAACTCAGACTCACTCTCCTATCCCGTGAGGGTACACGATGTATTATTATTATTATTAATTCAGACTCACTCTCCTATCCCGTGAGGGTACACGATGTATTATTATTATTATTACTCAGACTCACTCTCCTATCCCGTGAGGGTACACGATGTATTATTATTATTATTAATTCAGACTCACTCTCCTATCCCGTGAGGGTACACGATGTATTATTATTAATTCAGACTCACTCTCCTATCCCGTGAGGGTACACGATGTATTATTATTATTATTCAGACTCACTCTCCTATCCCGTGAGGGTACACGATGTATTATTATTATTATTAATCAGACTCACTCTCCTATCCCGTGAGGGTACACGATGTATTATTATTATTATTAATCAGACTCACTCTCCTATCCCGTGAGGGTACACGATGTATTATTATTATTATTAATTCAGACTCACTCTCCTATCCCGTGAGGGTACACGATGTATTATTATTAACTCAGACTCACTCTCCTATCCCGTGAGGGTACACGATGTATTATTATTATATAATCAGACTCACTCTCCTATCCCGTGAGGGTACACGATGTATTATTATTAATTCAGACTCACTCTCCTATCCCGTGAGGGTACACGATGTATTATTATTATTATTAATCAGACTCACTCTCCTATCCCGTGAGGGTACACGATGTATTATTATTATATAATCAGACTCACTCTCCTATCCCGTGAGGGTACACGATGTATTATTATTATTATTAACTCAGACTCACTCTCCTATCCCGTGAGGGTACACGATGTATTATTATTAATTCAGACTCACTCTCCTATCCCGTGAGGGTACACGATGTATTATTATTATTATACTCAGACTCACTCTCCTATCCCGTGAGGGTACACGATGTATTATTATTATTATTAATTCAGACTCACTCTCCTATCCCGTGAGGGTACACGATGTATTATTATTAATTCAGACTCACTCTCCTATCCCGTGAGGGTACACGATGTATTATTATTATTATTAATTCAGACTCACTCTCCTATCCCGTGAGGGTACACGATGTATTATTATTAATTCAGACTCACTCTCCTATCCCGTGAGGGTACACGATGTATTATTATTATTATTAATCAGACTCACTCTCCTATCCCGTGAGGGTACACGATGTATTATTATTATTATTAATCAGACTCACTCTCCTATCCCGTGAGGGTACACGATGTATTATTATTATTATTAATCAGACTCACTCTCCTATCCCGTGAGGGTACACGATGTATTATTATTATTAATCAGACTCACTCTCCTATCCCGTGAGGGTACACGATGTATTATTATTATTATTAATTCAGACTCACTCTCCTATCCCGTGAGGGTACACGATGTATTATTATTAACTCAGACTCACTCTCCTATCCCGTGAGGGTACACGATGTATTATTATTATTAACTCAGACTCACTCTCCTATCCCGTGAGGGTACACGATGTATTATTATTAATTCAGACTCACTCTCCTATCCCGTGAGGGTACACGATGTATTATTATTATTAACTCAGACTCACTCTCCTATCCCGTGAGGGTACACGATGTATTATTATTAATTCAGACTCACTCTCCTATCCCGTGAGGGTACACGATGTATTATTATTATTATTAACTCAGACTCACTCTCCTATCCCGTGAGGGTACACGATGTATTATTATTAACTCAGACTCACTCTCCTATCCCGTGAGGGTACACGATGTATTATTATTATTATTAATCAGACTCACTCTCCTATCCCGTGAGGGTACACGATGTATTATTATTATTATTAATCAGACTCACTCTCCTATCCCGTGAGGGTACACGATGTATTATTATTATTATTCAGACTCACTCTCCTATCCCGTGAGGGTACACGATGTATTATTATTATTATTAACTCAGACTCACTCTCCTATCCCGTGAGGGTACACGATGTATTATTATTATTATTCAGACTCACTCTCCTATCCCGTGAGGGTACACGATGTATTATTATTATTATTAACTCAGACTCACTCTCCTATCCCGTGAGGGTACACGATGTATTATTATTAATTCAGACTCACTCTCCTATCCCGTGAGGGTACACGATGTATTATTATTATTAACTCAGACTCACTCTCCTATCCCGTGAGGGTACACGATGTATTATTATTAATTCAGACTCACTCTCCTATCCCGTGAGGGTACACGATGTATTATTATTATTATTAACTCAGACTCACTCTCCTATCCCGTGAGGGTACACGATGTATTATTATTATATTAATCAGACTCACTCTCCTATCCCGTGAGGGTACACGATGTATTATTATTATTATTAATTCAGACTCACTCTCCTATCCCGTGAGGGTACACGATGTATTATTATTATTATTAATTCAGACTCACTCTCCTATCCCGTGAGGGTACACGATGTATTATTATTATTATTCAGACTCACTCTCCTATCCCGTGAGGGTACACGATGTATTATTATTATTAATTCAGACTCACTCTCCTATCCCGTGAGGGTACACGATGTATTATTATTATTATTAATTCAGACTCACTCTCCTATCCCGTGAGGGTACACGATGTATTATTATTATTATTAATTCAGACTCACTCTCCTATCCCGTGAGGGTACACGATGTATTATTATTATTATTAATTCAGACTCACTCTCCTATCCCGTGAGGGTACACGATGTATTATTATTAACTCAGACTCACTCTCCTATCCCGTGAGGGTACACGATGTATTATTATTATTATTAATCAGACTCACTCTCCTATCCCGTGAGGGTACACGATGTATTATTATTATTATTAATTCAGACTCACTCTCCTATCCCGTGAGGGTACACGATGTATTATTATTATTAATTCAGACTCACTCTCCTATCCCGTGAGGGTACACGATGTATTATTATTATTATTAATTCAGACTCACTCTCCTATCCCGTGAGGGTACACGATGTATTATTATTATTATTAATTCAGACTCACTCTCCTATCCCGTGAGGGTACACGATGTATTATTATTAATTCAGACTCACTCTCCTATCCCGTGAGGGTACACGATGTATTATTATTATTATTAACTCAGACTCACTCTCCTATCCCGTGAGGGTACACGATGTATTATTATTATTATTAATTCAGACTCACTCTCCTATCCCGTGAGGGTACACGATGTATTATTATTAATTCAGACTCACTCTCCTATCCCGTGAGGGTACACGATGTATTATTATTATTATTAATTCAGACTCACTCTCCTATCCCGTGAGGGTACACGATGTATTATTATTATTAATTCAGACTCACTCTCCTATCCCGTGAGGGTACACGATGTATTATTATTATTATTAATTCAGACTCACTCTCCTATCCCGTGAGGGTACACGATGTATTATTATTATTATTAATTCAGACTCACTCTCCTATCCCGTGAGGGTACACGATGTATTATTATTATTATTAATTCAGACTCACTCTCCTATCCCGTGAGGGTACACGATGTATTATTATTAATTCAGACTCACTCTCCTATCCCGTGAGGGTACACGATGTATTATTATTATTAATTCAGACTCACTCTCCTATCCCGTGAGGGTACACGATGTATTATTATTATTATTAATTCAGACTCACTCTCCTATCCCGTGAGGGTACACGATGTATTATTATTATTAATTCAGACTCACTCTCCTATCCCGTGAGGGTACACGATGTATTATTATTATTATTAATTCAGACTCACTCTCCTATCCCGTGAGGGTACACGATGTATTATTATTAATTCAGACTCACTCTCCTATCCCGTGAGGGTACACGATGTATTATTATTATTATTAATTCAGACTCACTCTCCTATCCCGTGAGGGTACACGATGTATTATTATTATTAATTCAGACTCACTCTCCTATCCCGTGAGGGTACACGATGTATTATTATTATTATTAATTCAGACTCACTCTCCTATCCCGTGAGGGTACACGATGTATTATTATTAATTCAGACTCACTCTCCTATCCCGTGAGGGTACACGATGTATTATTATTATTATTAATTCAGACTCACTCTCCTATCCCGTGAGGGTACACGATGTATTATTATTAATTCAGACTCACTCTCCTATCCCGTGAGGGTACACGATGTATTATTATTATTATTAATTCAGACTCACTCTCCTATCCCGTGAGGGTACACGATGTATTATTATTATTATTAATTCAGACTCACTCTCCTATCCCGTGAGGGTACACGATGTATTATTATTATTATTAATTCAGACTCACTCTCCTATCCCGTGAGGGTACACGATGTATTATTATTAATTCAGACTCACTCTCCTATCCCGTGAGGGTACACGATGTATTATTATTATTATTAATTCAGACTCACTCTCCTATCCCGTGAGGGTACACGATGTATTATTATTATTAATTCAGACTCACTCTCCTATCCCGTGAGGGTACACGATGTATTATTATTATTATTAATTCAGACTCACTCTCCTATCCCGTGAGGGTACACGATGTATTATTATTATTATTAATTCAGACTCACTCTCCTATCCCGTGAGGGTACACGATGTATTATTATTATTATTAATTCAGACTCACTCTCCTATCCCGTGAGGGTACACGATGTATTATTATTAATTCAGACTCACTCTCCTATCCCGTGAGGGTACACGATGTATTATTATTATTATTAATTCAGACTCACTCTCCTATCCCGTGAGGGTACACGATGTATTATTATTATTATTAATTCAGACTCACTCTCCTATCCCGTGAGGGTACACGATGTATTATTATTATTATTAATTCAGACTCACTCTCCTATCCCGTGAGGGTACACGATGTATTATTATTATTATTAATTCAGACTCACTCTCCTATCCCGTGAGGGTACACGATGTATTATTATTATTATTAATTCAGACTCACTCTCCTATCCCGTGAGGGTACACGATGTATTATTATTATTATTAATTCAGACTCACTCTCCTATCCCGTGAGGGTACACGATGTATTATTATTAATTCAGACTCACTCTCCTATCCCGTGAGGGTACACGATGTATTATTATTATTATTAATTCAGACTCACTCTCCTATCCCGTGAGGGTACACGATGTATTATTATTATTAATTCAGACTCACTCTCCTATCCCGTGAGGGTACACGATGTATTATTATTATTATTAATTCAGACTCACTCTCCTATCCCGTGAGGGTACACGATGTATTATTATTATTATTAATTCAGACTCACTCTCCTATCCCGTGAGGGTACACGATGTATTATTATTATTAATTCAGACTCACTCTCCTATCCCGTGAGGGTACACG
Organism: Nemertoderma westbladi; assembly: GCA_032718475.1. Classification (NCBI taxonomy): domain Eukaryota; kingdom Metazoa; phylum Xenacoelomorpha; order Nemertodermatida; family Nemertodermatidae; genus Nemertoderma; species Nemertoderma westbladi. Next base: position 6,152 of record JAUCBJ010004544.1, on the reverse strand, counting down.
ATGTATTATTATTATTATTAATTCAGACTCACTCTCCTATCCCGTGAGGGTACACGATGTATTATTATTATTAATTCAGACTCACTCTCCTATCCCGTGAGGGTACACGATGTATTATTATTATTATTAATTCAGACTCACTCTCCTATCCCGTGAGGGTACACGATGTATTATTATTAATTCAGACTCACTCTCCTATCCCGTGAGGGTACACGATGTATTATTATTATTATTAATTCAGACTCACTCTCCTATCCCGTGAGGGTACACGATGTATTATTATTATTAATTCAGACTCACTCTCCTATCCCGTGAGGGTACACGATGTATTATTATTATTATTAATTCAGACTCACTCTCCTATCCCGTGAGGGTACACGATGTATTATTATTAATTCAGACTCACTCTCCTATCCCGTGAGGGTACACGATGTATTATTATTATTATTAATTCAGACTCACTCTCCTATCCCGTGAGGGTACACGATGTATTATTATTATTAATTCAGACTCACTCTCCTATCCCGTGAGGGTACACGATGTATTATTATTATTAATTCAGACTCACTCTCCTATCCCGTGAGGGTACACGATGTATTATTATTATTAATTCAGACTCACTCTCCTATCCCGTGAGGGTACACGATGTATTATTATTAATTCAGACTCACTCTCCTATCCCGTGAGGGTACACGATGTATTATTATTATTATTAATTCAGACTCACTCTCCTATCCCGTGAGGGTACACGATGTATTATTATTAATTCAGACTCACTCTCCTATCCCGTGAGGGTACACGATGTATTATTATTATTATTAATTCAGACTCACTCTCCTATCCCGTGAGGGTACACGATGTATTATTATTATTATTAATTCAGACTCACTCTCCTATCCCGTGAGGGTACACGATGTATTATTATTATTAATTCAGACTCACTCTCCTATCCCGTGAGGGTACACGATGTATTATTATTATTAATTCAGACTCACTCTCCTATCCCGTGAGGGTACACGATGTATTATTATTATTATTAATTCAGACTCACTCTCCTATCCCGTGAGGGTACACGATGTATTATTATTAATTCAGACTCACTCTCCTATCCCGTGAGGGTACACGATGTATTATTATTAATTCAGACTCACTCTCCTATCCCGTGAGGGTACACGATGTATTATTATTATTATTAATTCAGACTCACTCTCCTATCCCGTGAGGGTACACGATGTATTATTATTAATTCAGACTCACTCTCCTATCCCGTGAGGGTACACGATGTATTATTATTATTAATTCAGACTCACTCTCCTATCCCGTGAGGGTACACGATGTATTATTATTATTATTAATTCAGACTCACTCTCCTATCCCGTGAGGGTACACGATGTATTATTATTATTAATTCAGACTCACTCTCCTATCCCGTGAGGGTACACGATGTATTATTATTATTATTAATTCAGACTCACTCTCCTATCCCGTGAGGGTACACGATGTATTATTATTAATAATCAGACTCACTCTCCTATCCCGTGAGGGTACACGATGTATTATTATTATTATTAATTCAGACTCACTCTCCTATCCCGTGAGGGTACACGATGTATTATTATTAATTCAGACTCACTCTCCTATCCCGTGAGGGTACACGATGTATTATTATTATTATTAATTCAGACTCACTCTCCTATCCCGTGAGGGTACACGATGTATTATTATTATTATTAATTCAGACTCACTCTCCTATCCCGTGAGGGTACACGATGTATTATTATTATTATTAATTCAGACTCACTCTCCTATCCCGTGAGGGTACACGATGTATTATTATTAATTCAGACTCACTCTCCTATCCCGTGAGGGTACACGATGTATTATTATTAATTCAGACTCACTCTCCTATCCCGTGAGGGTACACGATGTATTATTATTATTATTAATTCAGACTCACTCTCCTATCCCGTGAGGGTACACGATGTATTATTATTATTATTAATTCAGACTCACTCTCCTATCCCGTGAGGGTACACGATGTATTATTATTATTATTAATTCAGACTCACTCTCCTATCCCGTGAGGGTACACGATGTATTATTATTATTATTAATTCAGACTCACTCTCCTATCCCGTGAGGGTACACGATGTATTATTATTATTAATTCAGACTCACTCTCCTATCCCGTGAGGGTACACGATGTATTATTATTATTATTAATTCAGACTCACTCTCCTATCCCGTGAGGGTACACGATGTATTATTATTATTAATTCAGACTCACTCTCCTATCCCGTGAGGGTACACGATGTATTATTATTATTATTAATTCAGACTCACTCTCCTATCCCGTGAGGGTACACGATGTATTATTATTATTATTCAGACTCACTCTCCTATCCCGTGAGGGTACACGATGTATTATTATTATTAATTCAGACTCACTCTCCTATCCCGTGAGGGTACACGATGTATTATTATTATTATTAATTCAGACTCACTCTCCTATCCCGTGAGGGTACACGATGTATTATTATTATTAATTCAGACTCACTCTCCTATCCCGTGAGGGTACACGATGTATTATTATTATTATTAATTCAGACTCACTCTCCTATCCCGTGAGGGTACACGATGTATTATTATTATTATTAATTCAGACTCACTCTCCTATCCCGTGAGGGTACACGATGTATTATTATTAATTCAGACTCACTCTCCTATCCCGTGAGGGTACACGATGTATTATTATTAATTCAGACTCACTCTCCTATCCCGTGAGGGTACACGATGTATTATTATTATTATTAATTCAGACTCACTCTCCTATCCCGTGAGGGTACACGATGTATTATTATTATTATTAATTCAGACTCACTCTCCTATCCCGTGAGGGTACACGATGTATTATTATTAATTCAGACTCACTCTCCTATCCCGTGAGGGTACACGATGTATTATTATTATTAATTCAGACTCACTCTCCTATCCCGTGAGGGTACACGATGTATTATTATTATTAATTCAGACTCACTCTCCTATCCCGTGAGGGTACACGATGTATTATTATTAATTCAGACTCACTCTCCTATCCCGTGAGGGTACACGATGTATTATTATTATTAATTCAGACTCACTCTCCTATCCCGTGAGGGTACACGATGTATTATTATTATTAATTCAGACTCACTCTCCTATCCCGTGAGGGTACACGATGTATTATTATTATTATTAATTCAGACTCACTCTCCTATCCCGTGAGGGTACACGATGTATTATTATTATTATTAATTCAGACTCACTCTCCTATCCCGTGAGGGTACACGATGTATTATTATTATTATTAATTCAGACTCACTCTCCTATCCCGTGAGGGTACACGATGTATTATTATTATTAATTCAGACTCACTCTCCTATCCCGTGAGGGTACACGATGTATTATTATTATTATTAATTCAGACTCACTCTCCTATCCCGTGAGGGTACACGATGTATTATTATTATTAATTCAGACTCACTCTCCTATCCCGTGAGGGTACACGATGTATTATTATTATTATTAATTCAGACTCACTCTCCTATCCCGTGAGGGTACACGATGTATTATTATTATTATTAATTCAGACTCACTCTCCTATCCCGTGAGGGTACACGATGTATTATTATTAATTCAGACTCACTCTCCTATCCCGTGAGGGTACACGATGTATTATTATTATTATTAATTCAGACTCACTCTCCTATCCCGTGAGGGTACACGATGTATTATTATTATTATTAATTCAGACTCACTCTCCTATCCCGTGAGGGTACACGATGTATTATTATTATTATTAATTCAGACTCACTCTCCTATCCCGTGAGGGTACACGATGTATTATTATTATTATTCAGACTCACTCTCCTATCCCGTGAGGGTACACGATGTATTATTATTATTATTAATTCAGACTCACTCTCCTATCCCGTGAGGGTACACGATGTATTATTATTAATTCAGACTCACTCTCCTATCCCGTGAGGGTACACGATGTATTATTATTATTATTAATTCAGACTCACTCTCCTATCCCGTGAGGGTACACGATGTATTATTATTATTAATTCAGACTCACTCTCCTATCCCGTGAGGGTACACGATGTATTATTATTATTATTAATTCAGACTCACTCTCCTATCCCGTGAGGGTACACGATGTATTATTATTAATTCAGACTCACTCTCCTATCCCGTGAGGGTACACGATGTATTATTATTATTATTAATTCAGACTCACTCTCCTATCCCGTGAGGGTACACGATGTATTATTATTATTAATTCAGACTCACTCTCCTATCCCGTGAGGGTACACGATGTATTATTATTATTATTCAGACTCACTCTCCTATCCCGTGAGGGTACACGATGTATTATTATTATTAATTCAGACTCACTCTCCTATCCCGTGAGGGTACACGATGTATTATTATTATTAATTCAGACTCACTCTCCTATCCCGTGAGGGTACACGATGTATTATTATTATTAATTCAGACTCACTCTCCTATCCCGTGAGGGTACACGATGTATTATTATTATTATTAATTCAGACTCACTCTCCTATCCCGTGAGGGTACACGATGTATTATTATTATTATTAATTCAGACTCACTCTCCTATCCCGTGAGGGTACACGATGTATTATTATTATTATTAATTCAGACTCACTCTCCTATCCCGTGAGGGTACACGATGTATTATTATTATTATTAATTCAGACTCACTCTCCTATCCCGTGAGGGTACACGATGTATTATTATTATTATTAATTCAGACTCACTCTCCTATCCCGTGAGGGTACACGATGTATTATTATTATTATTAATTCAGACTCACTCTCCTATCCCGTGAGGGTACACGATGTATTATTATTATTATTAATTCAGACTCACTCTCCTATCCCGTGAGGGTACACGATGTATTATTATTATTAATTCAGACTCACTCTCCTATCCCGTGAGGGTACACGATGTATTATTATTATTAATTCAGACTCACTCTCCTATCCCGTGAGGGTACACGATGTATTATTATTATTATTAATTCAGACTCACTCTCCTATCCCGTGAGGGTACACGATGTATTATTATTATTATTAATTCAGACTCACTCTCCTATCCCGTGAGGGTACACGATGTATTATTATTATTAATTCAGACTCACTCTCCTATCCCGTGAGGGTACACGATGTATTATTATTATTATTAATTCAGACTCACTCTCCTATCCCGTGAGGGTACACGATGTATTATTATTATTATAATTCAGACTCACTCTCCTATCCCGTGAGGGTACACGATGTATTATTATTATTAATTCAGACTCACTCTCCTATCCCGTGAGGGTACACGATGTATTATTATTATTATTAATTCAGACTCACTCTCCTATCCCGTGAGGGTACACGATGTATTATTATTATTAATTCAGACTCACTCTCCTATCCCGTGAGGGTACACGATGTATTATTATTATTAATTCAGACTCACTCTCCTATCCCGTGAGGGTACACGATGTATTATTATTATTATTAACTCAGACTCACTCTCCTATCCCGTGAGGGTACACGATGTATTATTTATTAATTCAGACTCACTCTCCTATCCCGTGAGGGTACACGATGTATTATTATTATTAATTCAGACTCACTCTCCTATCCCGTGAGGGTACACGATGTATTATTATTATTAACTCAGACTCACTCTCCTATCCCGTGAGGGTACACGATGTATTATTATTATTAACTCAGACTCACTCTCCTATCCCGTGAGGGTACACGATGTATTATTATTATTATTATTCAGACTCACTCTCCTATCCCGTGAGGGTACACGATGTATTATTATTATTAATTCAGACTCACTCTCCTATCCCGTGAGGGTACACGATGTATTATTATTAATTCAGACTCACTCTCCTATCCCGTGAGGGTACACGATGTATTATTATTATTATTACTCAGACTCACTCTCCTATCCCGTGAGGGTACACGATGTATTATTATTATTAATAATCAGACTCACTCTCCTATCCCGTGAGGGTACACGATGTATTATTATTATTAATTCAGACTCACTCTCCTATCCCGTGAGGGTACACGATGTAT